>JACDOX010000119.1:911582-970848 GCA_014549065.1 Cardinalis cardinalis
GCACCCCAAGCCCTGGGTTGGAACCCACCCCAGCAGATGCAAGGGCAGTTTGGGGCAGAGCYTGGTGTCAGCTTGGTTCCCACCTGTGGGAAACAGCAAATGCAGCAAAATGACTTCACTGGGAGTGTTTTGTGAAGCTGCCAATGAATTACTTAGGAAATTTTGGAAGACTGTGAGAGTTTAAACCTCCAGCAAGACACAAACTCCAGCTCATCCGTACAGCCTGGGTAATGCCTCTATCGCCCATGGTGCTTGTATAAAGTCAGGAATTACAAGGTGACAGGSTTTGCCTGCTCCAGGCAAATGGATTTGTTAAATCCACATGACCTCTTGTCCCAGAAAAAAAAACCCTTTAAGAAAAAGGCTGGATTTTACACAGGTTTAGAAGAGCAGATTGCTTTTCCATGGGCTGAGTTAGCAGGATTCTGTCACCAGCTGGTGGCAATGATCAGGMATTCTGTGATAGGCTAGGAAAGAGTAAACCTTGCTTTAATGACAGCTGTGGTTTGGTGAGGTGTTCTGTGAGCTGAGTTCTGGTTGATGGAAATCAAGAAGGGGGGAAAAAAACATAATTGGAAAGGTAAGATATTGCTGAGTGGTAGTGAGAAATATTGTTTTATAGATAAGCTGCTCTTTYTTGTGGCATGTTTTAAGCAAAGCAATTTTTATTTGGTGAGTTACCCAAAACTTAAAACAATTCACATGTAGCTTAGCATGTGTCTTATGTCCTACTAATGAAGATTTTTAATATTAAAATATTTAATTCTACATGATGAATCTGATGAATTCTAGAAATATTCCTCCYCAGTTCTGTAGCCCTCACACCTGCTCAGTTTCCTCATGCAGGGTGGTGATATTGCTGGTGCTTTYTATTGTGTGTATTTTGGGTTGGGGGGGAGGTTTTTTCAAGTTTAGTATTAATTTTGAATGGTCATTTTGATTCCTTGTGTGTGTCCCTCCCCCTAGTGCTCAGCTAGAGTGGACAGAAACCAGTGCACTGAGGTGGGCTGAGTTTCTGACTTTTTTCCTTATTTGCTGAGATACTAAAAAGTCCCGAAAAAAAACCCCACAAAACCCTTTTTTTTTTTTTTTAAGTCACTTAATTAAGTGCTGAGTTTGCTCAGTTTGCACCCACTCAGTTGATCCAAGTGCCTGTAAGCAACACATCAGCTCCCTTACAATTTAGCTGCTTATTCACTGAAATTATTCCTACTGAAATTCAGCTGTCCCTTGAGCGGAAGGATGTGCCCAGTGTAATAAGGAGGGTACAGCTGTTTTGTGGACTGAAAGCATTTTTCAAATGCATGAACATCTCAGTACCTTACTCTTACTTCTTACTTAGGTTCTTACTCAAAAAGTGGTGCCTTACTTATCCATTGGGTATTAGCTGTCATGGTTTTCTTCGTATTTTTTTGTTTGTTTGGGGGATGGGGAGGGGTACATAACTTCTATTTCTGGCAGCTGAAATGCAAAGTTGTGCCCAAATCAGGGTTGTAATTTTGATATAAAAATGTTTCTGAGGCAATAAAATACTAAGTGTGTACATATCATGAATGACATTAAAGGACCAGTATTACCAGTGAGTGATGGGCAGGACTAAAATGACAAAAATGAGTGTGTCCTCTCTTTCTTTGAAGACGATCTAGAGCCTATCTTGAGCATCAAGAGCCCTCAATCCATCAGAAAACATGCAGGCACTAAAGCRTGTAAACTAAACTGCTAGAGTGTAATTGAGGACCAATTTCAGGACTGGGTTTCACTTTGAAGGAAATTGGGACATGTGGAGTTGTAGCACAAGTGCACAGGAGCTGAAAATGCAGAGCAGCTCCAGCTGTTCTGAAYAAACCCTGAATGGCCCTTGCTGAAATGATTATGCCTTAAAATACAATGAAATTCATCTGATGAAGGAGAAAATACAGGAATTGGTTTCTTGCCCTGATCTTCTTTGTTTCCACATGTAGTTTTAAGCAAAGTCTAATTTCCTCAGGTACTATTAAACAATTAATTAACTTAATTATCGAGAGAGTATGGATGCCTATTTGGGTAGCAYGTTAATTGGAGCCAGTTCTTTTCTTTGATGCTGAAGGTGATCACAATCTCCTGAGTAAGGCATTAGACCATTAGAACAAGCCTTGCACAGCAAAAATGAACAAAAATATGCAAATACAACTTCAAATGAAAAGAAACTTGCAAATGCTGCTTTATTTAATTCTTACAATAGGGAGGCACTTTTACATTAAAAAAGAAATGCAGAGGTTTCATTATTAACTACAAAACCTTAAAGTATTATTCCACGAAAACAAAGAGAAATAGTGTTTGTGTGACAAAGTGATTGGTTTTCCTTTCATTTCTATACAATTTATTACATTTAAACAAACAAAACCTAAAAAAATCTCTAGAAAACAACAGCAAAAAAACTTTTCTTCTGTTCCTGCAGGCCAAAAGCACTTMGAACATTGATGACACTTTGCTTTTGTGTTCCTCATCTCTTACTTTCTGTGCTTGTTGTATGAGGCAGAGTCTGACCCAGGGGCTTTCCAAGATTAATGGGTGCCACAGAGATATCATAAATAAAGTGATCATGTGTTTATTTGATGTCAACAGTCTCAAYTGAGCTCTGCCTTGCATGCAAAACCTGCTTGTTTCAGTCCAGTTATTCTCCAACTAACACCTGCATGCAGTGTGTATGCTGGTATGTTGGAAGAGCAGGGAAGGGTGACTGCAGGAAAGGATTTCCCCTCCATGGTGTCAGAATTCCAAGCTTGCTTTCCATGCCATMCTAGAAAAATGACCTTGTATTAATGGCAATGAGCCCCTGGGTGTCAGCTTCCTGCTGGGCTGTACTGGGTGGAAGTTGGGAGCAAATCCTGCATTGCACTACCCAAGTGGGAAGTGAAGTTACCRATAAGTTCAGCCAAAGCAATAATAACACTGAGAGAGGGCTCAGACCTGCCCTAACCCTTGCATTTAACACTGGAAGAAACCTCCCTGATGTCACTCAGGATATCCCTGGAGAAAGGCAGTCCTCCAAATGAATATTGTCACAATCCATCCTTCTGGACATCCACTTCCACTTCAGTGTCTGAAGTGAGGACAGCAGAGCTGGGGTCAGCAATGCTGGCAGATAAATGTCTCTGCTTGATGGATGAGAGGATATATTTATACCTCACAGCAATTCTCTTGCAATTTATTTGGTTGGGGGTTAACAAAACCACCAGGTGAGCTGCACAGGGAGGCTTCTGGTGCTGTGAAAATGAGCTTGGAAGTGGAAAGAACACTCAAAGGATGTTAAAGGAATATTGGAAATGCTCAAAATCAGCACAYCTGAGGAAAGCAATACTTTTCTAATTACCTGTTCGTTTATTAAAGTTGGCTGAGCAGAATATGGCTTTACATTCTGAGGTTACTGGCAAAATTCAGGCTTTCAATGGCAGCAGGGCTCACAAATAAATCTGTTCTGGAGCTCTCTGAAGGCAAGGTTACCCTAAATAAAGGGAATATGATGGATCATCAGACTGYGCTTATGTTGAACAGTGCTAGGTTTGATGGAAGAAGTATTTGCTGCAATTCCTTGGTTTTCCTCAGCAAATTCCAGATTGATGTCCTGTGATGCAGAGCTCCTTCCTTCAAGCCATTTCCTCTGTTTTTCAAAATTGCCTGGGGTGTATTTTAGCCCACTTTGAAAGCATATGACCTGACCTGATCCAGAACTCTTTTCAAACCCTAAAGCTAGATTCTAAAGACAGACAAATTAAAGCTGGTCCAGTATTACCAAAAACTGAGCTACTTAAAGAAACACTTCCATTTTGAAGTTGCTTTACCACCATAGATACAACCTGTAAACATATTCACAGAGAGTTTGGGCTATAGCTTCCAGGATATTTTTTCCTTTACCAAAAGCACATATTACAAAACCTGTAGAGATTTTTCTTTGCATGTTATGCTTGAAAAAGTTTAGTAAGTCTGGTTTCATTTAGATTCTAATACATTAAAATTATTTGCAACTTGTGACTTTGTGCTGATATATGAAATAGAAGATGTAAAATTCTTTCTAAACAGAAATTCCTAAACTTTCTGTCCAAGCTAAATATGTCAAAGGACATAGCATGGACATGAAAGATAAATCTAGCTTTAAGATTTATATATCTCTGATATATAAAAGAATGTTTTACAAAATTTTGATCTTGATTGTCTCTTTCCAGCTGAACAGAGAGGGYTTTCTCCCTCCATTCTATATTGAAAGGGAGAAAACCATACTGTTGCTTATTTCCCTGGCACATCTTGCATGAAATAATGCAAGCTCCATTATGGCATGAGACTAATTACACAAATTACATCTGAAAGAAAAAAAAGTTAAATTAAGATCTGAACAGTTACTGCATGATCAGTGGGCACGAGTGAGATCTGATGTCGTTGTGTTTGGAAATGGCTTCATCCAGATCCAGCTGTCTGTTGTTGACCTTCACCTCCATGCAGCCCTTATAAAAAGCAGTCACAGGTGTAGCACCCAGAGGAACATCTGCACAGAAACACATTCGGTTCATTAGGCCAAGGCATGCAAGTTCCTAAGGATTTTTCAGGTCAGTCAAAACATGGGGAATACTCCATTCCCCATCCATTATTCAGTCATGGGAGAAAAGGAGCAATTTGGCAGGAAACACTTCAGTTCTTCTCCCTTTTCTTTAAGATCAAGATCAAGCCAGCAAAGCTGAGAAAGTCCAGTAAAATGTTAAATATGCATTAGAAGGCTGTTCCCATCCAGAAACTGAACTCCAGGAATGTTTTCCATAGTAGCTTTTCCTGTATTAACAACAAGAGCTTGTTTCCTGGAGCCCACTGTTCCTGCCCTGAGCTACAAACAGCTGTTTCTGGGCTTAGAGGTCACACAAAGAACTGTCCTGCTTTTGCCAGGAAGCTACTCTAGATTCAAATCTGCAGCTTCTCACTCGGGGCACCCCTGGGAACTTCACACATTTCCCTGCTTCCTCACTGCTGCTTCYAAGTGAATTCTCTGA
This sequence comes from Cardinalis cardinalis, assembly GCA_014549065.1. Taxonomy (NCBI): domain Eukaryota; kingdom Metazoa; phylum Chordata; class Aves; order Passeriformes; family Cardinalidae; genus Cardinalis; species Cardinalis cardinalis. The sequence continues at coordinate 916,598 of JACDOX010000119.1, forward strand.
GAAAGACTCATTTTATCTGATGCTCATTTAGGCATTCTTTGGCTTAGGGCAGCATCAGATCCTGGATATGTTTGCAGGAAACAATATATTAAGCACAAAATCAAGCAGGCATTGCTCTCAAGTCTTAAGGTAGAACTGGCTTCTTACAAGGTAGACCTAAGGCATGTAAACACCTTCAGCAATTAGAATGAGGGTGATTAGGAGCTGATCTCAAAAGCACCCTCTCTTTTTTCAGGTGTTAATCACCCTATCCCTGCTTAGGAGATGGATTTGGTTATCTTAGGAACCAGAAATGTTTTCTCCTGATTCTATTTTGCTGTAAACTGAGGTATTGCAGAGTCCTGTAGAATTGTTCCCTTCTGCTTTTTTCCCCCAGTGAGGAAAACACTGCTGTCACAGAACCATGGAAGTTTCATTTAATCTGCACTGGCTGTGCTGAAATAACAGGGGAATATTCCCACCACTGTTACTAGTTTGTGGAAAGGGGTATCAAAAATGGGGACTTATGGTCTTCATGAAATGCATGGRGTTTTTAATACAGAGGCTTGGTTTTGGGGGGGGGGGCTTGTTTGTTTGTTTTATTGTGTTAATTTGCATGTTTAAGACAGCTTTAAAAACTGATGATAGAAAACTGAGATTAAGGAGCAGCATGTAACTAATACTTGCTTCTTATCTCTTTGAGATACCTGAATAATGCAAAGCTCTTCCTTCTCAAGATGTTGATTTCTCTGTGCCTGGCAGTGTACTAAGAAAGAATCATTTAAGCAYCACAAAGATGAAGAGGCCCAAGAAATGATTGGAATCTTAGTTACTGTGGCTCTGTTAAACTGCTGACTCACCTCTACTAAGTAAATACTGACTCATTCCTTGTTAATTCAAGACATGTCAGTCAAATTTGTAGCATTTTCTTAGGAATTATGAATCATTCACCATAAAATAATAACGGGATACAGAAAAGCTCTACRAGTAGCAACACTGTAACCATGGCAYCTTTCCTCTAGCAWTTTTCAMRTTCTAATTCRGGTTTTCACTAYTTCTCACCTGGGGCAATGCTATTTTTCCTCTTGATTCAGTCTGAAGTCAAACTATTCATACAGAAGTATGTGCACACTTCCTGGACAAAATAATCCTTGCGACAAGGATGATGTTAACATTATGTCTCAATAATGTTAACTTGAAGCTTGCTTTGAACGAAATATTTGCTGCTTTCAACACATTCTCTGTCTCATAAAGATTGCCAGTCATTTCTTGCTCAGAGTTGAATTGTTGAAACCATACTCCTGACTTCCCCTTCTGCACTTCTGGCACTTGGATTATTTACAAATGCCTGCTTTTCTTACATTTTTGATGCAGTTCYTCAGCTGTGCCAGATGGTGGCATTTCAGAAACGTGCAATGCTCACCCAACTCAAAAATCAAGATATTTTCCAAATTCAAACCTCTAGAGAGCCATGTCYTAATGTCCAAATAATGCTACTGTTAAAAAGCTGGCTGCCTCCAAACCTTTTTTTTTTTTCTATAATTGTAGGCTTTTCCTCGCATGGGTAAGACTCAATACAATCATGCTTGTAGAAATAATGAAATTAATGAAAAGAAACAGGTCTCACCTGGCAGGCCACCCAGATAGGTGACAACATTTGCCATCACTGCTTGATGCAGAGTTGAGAGTTGCTCAGAGTTGCTTCTGTCAGTGTGTGAATCAACAGCCAGTTCAAGCTCCTGTTTGGTCACTAGAAGTCCAACCTGCACTCTTCTGGGGGTGCATAACTTCTTTGATTCCAGCTGTGCAACAATGATGTTCCCAATGGTCACAGTGATTTTCTAGATGGAAGAATGGTAGATCACCAAAGATGTCACACGCAACTTTTATAAATCATTATACTTGGTTCTAGTGCACTTTGTATTTGCAAGTACAAGAAAATATTAAATACTGATACCTTCAGCTGGAAAAACTGATGTGTAACCATCACTTCTGATGATGAATGCCATTCTTAAATGTATAACTTAGAATGTTTTACAAGGAACAACTCTGGCTACAGTTCTGAGGTRAAATCCTGTTTCACCTACAGTTTTAAAGGTGCCCAAGTGTTCACTACAGGTTCTTATTTTGGGRAAAAGCCTGGAGTAGCCAAGGTGTATAATTATGCTCTAGCTTGGGATGGGGGATGTAGAGGGATATAAATGGAAACTTAAGRACAACAAAATCAGTTTATAATTTGGAACTAACATAATGATCTTACTGTATACACTGCTCATAGTTCCCTTTCTGCTCTGTGCATTTGGAAGGAAAGGTTAAAGAAAACATGGTGGAATGGATCTGAGCTCAGACTACATAATGTAATCTCCCTGGCATGAGTGATTAGTGCTTAGTCACTGCTGCAGCAATCATTAATAGACAGATATTTTCTGCACATTATTACACAATCTGATTTTCAAAATACTGAGGCTACCAGCTGCACTGTAAGTGTGTGAGTAGCTTTTTTTAAGTTTGATTTTTCACCTGGCAGCTGTTAGGAGAATTGTAAGATCACCTGTGAGTCAGAGGAGTTAGAGTCCACTATGGACAAGGCAAGAGGCACTGTTTCATTAGAAACCAAGGCAAACATAACACCAGTGTCTGTGGATGGGCGAATAGTCAGAGTCACATTTATTAGCCAGTCTTCAGCACTGTCAAGATTATCTGTTTTAAAGAGAATAAYTGAAATTAGTAAATCCACCCGCTGATGAAAAATTAATATGGGGTTAAAAATTAGTATTTAAATCTCCTCCCTACTGTGGAAAAATTAGTCCTAAACTTTTGAACTTATAGAAAGAACTATAATTCTAAAGAAACGCAAGCAGATAAAACAAAAAAATAACCAACCCAACTAACTTTTAATCCTGGATCTTCAACAGTGGCCAACCTTTGCAAATAAACTTCTGAAYGTAAAACACTCCAGAAACTGAACAGGTGACTCTGCTGTGATCAGAATCCTCATTCAAGCAGATTCCTAACAGAAGTTAAGGGTATCACTGGTGGATGCAGAAGTATATAGCTTAGTTTGTGTGCCTTTTTTATTTGCTTTCTTCTAAAATTTTATCAGTTCCATCACTCAGTCCAACAAAAAMCACAGAAACAGAAAAATACTTACTATAGTTTATCTGAAATGCTGCCATTCCAGTGCCAGGGTAGAAGGATCCTCTCCCCACTGATACTAAACAGTGTTTGCTTTGTTTTTCTTGAATAACTTCATTTACTCCTGAATGTCCCTGGTTCATCAAGTTCCAGGCCCGGATACAACCATCCAGACGAGGGTTAATCTACAGCAGAATGACAGCATTGGGGGTTTGAGTCCAAAGTTGGGTTTAAAATGTTAATAATGAGGCATTATTTTCCATATTAGCTTATTTCCACATAGGCAATACCAGTCTTAACAATGGTAACAAGGTTACAGCAGTGATGCTGGGAGAAAACCAAGTGGCAGGCCTTTGGTACCTCAGCCTTCAAAAGGTATTTATGGTTTAGCATTTCCCACTTTGCTGCCAGGGATCTGGACAACAAGAGATTGCTTCTACTTTTAAAGCTTGTGTTGTGACCTAGACAAAAGAACAGCAGATTTTCTGCAGCTGAAATAAAATRATCACTAGCAATGCTCCTTGTTCAAAGCTTTATCTTTATACCAAAGTAAAAAGAAATTTCTGGAATTGTTTTCTACTGGATAAAGGGATGTTATTGTATTGTTCCATATTTTTTTTAATTTCTTTTTTTTTTTAAATCTAAACTCTCTGTTGAGATTGCCAGTTAGTTTGAAGGCTCCTGGACTGTAAAGAAGACACTTGCAACAATTTGACTGTAGCCATTCTTGAGGCTGGGAGACTGAAAGAATCATGGGCCTTGTCCAGCCTGGGCTGTTGTAAAACCTTGTAAAAATGAAAGCTCACAGTGCTGCCTGCACAGTGAATGCTGCACTTATTTAGAGCTTAGCCAAAGCCAGGACCAGGGCATGAATCACCCTGAAATGCACTCTCAGCAGCAGCAGTGCTGGTGATTTAGGGAATCTTAAAGCCATATTAGGAAACAGGCTACAGAATCCTCAAAGATTAGACCAGAAGTGCTTTGTTTTTACAAGTGAAGCCCTACTGAAGGCAGACTGAAAAGCTTCACAAGTTTATTTGCAAAACAGTGGTTTAAGAACCATATTTTCATTTTCTAAATGGGTTCCATGCCAGGCTTGCTTCTTCTGTGACTTCCAGGAGTACACAATTGAACAGAGCATGATCAATGAAAATTAGTCTTATTATTTAATTACCTGTTTAACAAGAGCACCCCCCACTCTGCGAGGCAATCCTGCAATGTACACCTTGGTTTCCAAGAAACCCTGGGATTGTTTAAACAGAGTTCCTGGGCTGTTAATACTCATCACAGCCTCTTTAGCTATTTTTACACTGATGCTGTGTTCTAATTCTTCAACTGACACCTGGAATAAAATACAAATAATTACTTATACACACATATGAAAATGTAGACTATATTAAAATTTTAAAATATATATTTTTTAATAATTACATAAGCCCTATGAAGTGTGACTAATGTTTCTTTAAACCTTCTAAGATAGTTTTAGTGCAGTCACTATTTAAACTGTATTTAAACTTGATGCAGGACAGCTGCCCATATCCAGGRACATTCACAGGAGGGTAACAAACAAAATCTAACTGACATTAAAATTTGGTGTGCTCTATAGATTGTGTGAGAAAGGCTTTTCATCTCAGGTGTGAAGGCTCGAAAAGCAAGATGAATTTTTGGTCTAGCAGATGTAAAACTTGCTCTAAACACAGAGTATCCAATAACTGTGCACTTGACCATGTAATCACAGTTTTGAATATCCTGCCACATTCCTTTTCATGTTTTAAAATTAATAATTGCTATGTTGATAGCTAGAGGTAATTATCTTCTCTTTGATTGTTAAAAGGTAGCAGAATTTCCTGATGCARGGCATTCCTGTGCATTTCTTGGTTGGTTTTTAAACCTGGGGTTTGAGTACGTCATTTTAAGCCCTTTAGTAGTTTACTTTAGCTCAGTTTCTCCCTCCTTTATTTATCAGCATCTTCCCACAGTGAGTAAAAGGAAGTGAATGGGAGAAGGAAATCCAACTTACTATATGCCACAGTCCATCATTAATGGCCTTGCCTCCACTGGTGACCTTTGTTCCATACTCATTCTTGAATTGAATCTCAATCTTCCCATCCCTAAGAGCAAGCAAGATCCACGCTGAGTTGTCCAGGGATTCTGCATACAGGATCACCCCCTCTGCGTCGTATGTCCGGAAATCAAACTCTGCTGTAAATCTGAGTTGTGAAGAAGGAATCTTAATAAGAAGACAGGAAAGGTGAAATATTGTACAGCCTAGGATAACTCATTAGTAGGGGTAGAGAAAGGTTCAGAGCTAATAACTTTTGGTGTCTCTAAATATGAGCAGTTGYGATTTTTTTGCACAGTTAGTCAAAAGCAGAATGGAACATAAGCCTTGGTCACTCAAATCCAGTGGGAAGTTTCCAGGTTAACACCTTGACCTGGGATTTGAAAGAACCTTGGTGCAGTTCCCAAATTCACTCTGAGCTTTACCTGTGAAGGATATCCCAGTCCCCTGTGCAAGAAGAGAGATATAATATCCCTACTGCACTTCTTAGGAATGTGATGCAGACAAAATAGAAGATTTATGATGTGCTTCAGTACAGCTGGGTTGCCAAGTGTTGTCCTGAAAGAATTATAACCTAGAAATTTGCTCACTCTCAYTTGAGGATTTGTTGGCTGGATCTAGGTTGAGTGTGTGTACGTAGCAAAGATAGGATTTACTGTGCAGTAGAGGAGARTAAAGTAGAATAAAAACAGTTTTTGGGACTAGACAAAACAGATTAAAGGTGAAAGCAAAGCATTTGGAAGATGGGGTTTGCCAAGGCAGCTCTAACTCAGAGCTGGGTCGCTGTCCCTCGCAGTGCTGCTCTGTGTCCCCTAGATGGGGCTGTCCCTCSCCAGACGCACCCAAAACCGCCCTCTCTTTACTTCAAACATTTATCATCTCTGAAAGCGCCTCCAGGACAGCATTAGTGCCCGGTCAACTTGGAACAGCGGCAGAGGGCAGAGTTCTCAGTATTTATGTCCATCTGTAAGGTTCTGAGGCTCTGGGGATCACCAGCTCCACAGCTGCTGCTGCTGTTACCTTCCAGTTGTTCGGTCACTAAGTCAGGGAACGCTGCAATTTCAGCTGCTGCAGCAAAGAGGTCCAAGAGCAATAAAAGGGTCAGTGCCAAGGGCAGTCGCTCTGGCAGCTGTAAAGAAAATCATCCAGCTGGTGCCAGACAAGGTACTGTGCTCTGTGAGTGTCCTTGGGACCCTGTGTGTGAGAGCAAGCCCAGGAAGGGGCAGGGGGCAATGGCCTGATTTTGTTGCTCAGCAGGATGCACAGACCGTGTCCTGGCTTCTACCTGAAGCCAGGTGGAGCAGCAGCAACATCCAAACTAAAGCATTCCCATATATAACTGGAAGCCATACTGTAACTATTGTCATATAAGTTCTGAATTTTATCTTGATAATTCTAAATGCCTTCCTGTTTATTCATTCATTCATCATATAAAGGTATCTTATCCAAGGGGGAGATGGTGATATAATTTAGGCATTTAATGCACTTTTCCTAAAAGCTCAGAAAATTAATGGAAACAAATGTCTATCATTCCAATGCATACTTTTATCAGTAGCAAATGCTTACCTTGTGACATTTGGCAGTTTGAACTTTAAGTAGAGAACAGGAATTCCTATAAATTGCTCTGCCAGGTAAAGCAGTTGATAATTCTTTTCAAGATTCAGTGGGATACACTCAGTAACAGACTGAAAATGGTAGAGAAAAAAAACTGTTAATGCATTGTGATAGCTTATGAAGCAACTCCTGTTGCTGCCTGCTAGCCTTTTTTATTTTTAAAGTAATAGCTTACCTCTGGGTTTGTTTTTTTTTTCAATGTGAATACCTATGTACAAATGAAATAGTGTGGTTTTACTTTTGCTTGAAACATCCCTTACTTAAACTGCTGGAGGATAATCCAGGTTGACACACARTTCTGGTGGATTGAAACTAATATTTAAATACTTAGTTTTTGAATTAAGAATTCCAATSTCCCATCGAGCACTTTTCTTTCACCAGGGATATATGACACTCACCTTCTAAGGAACTACCAAGCTCTGTTATTAAAGTTCTGCAGAATCTAAACCTGCTCAGGTGTTAGAAGGGAATGGACCAGGGCTGTACCTTGGGAAGACTGTGTTAAAGAGAAATTACAGAATCACAGTGCTTATGGACAAGTAGAAGCCGCAAAGCCTCTTTGATCAAATTTGAATCCCTCAAAACATTCTGTGACTGTCTCCTACTCTGACTTTGCTATGCCTGATGCAGCACTTCCATTAAATGTACAGGTGCTCTCCTTGGATTTTATGGCTACTTCATTTTATGGCTACTGGTGTCACTAGTCTTTACACTGAATGTATTTTCAGCTGACTGAACTTTTTTTCCCAATTAAAAGGCATGAAACTAACTTCCAGATAGAGACTTAATCCCTGTTGAACAACAGTACTGAAAATAAGAGCATCTTCCAGCCTCATTACATCTCACCATTTCAAGGATGAGCAAATTGAAATAGAATGACTGCCAAGTGCTGTTCATTAAATTTCAGAAAGTACAAACAAGACCTAATACACAGATCCTGTAACTTGTGTCAGATCTTGTTCCTGCAGTTTAAGCCAAAATTTGTTATACTCTGTTAGAAGTGTTTTATTGTTGTTAGAAGTGTTTTATTGTTGGCAGTTATCTGAGCTCACTTCACATGACATCTCAGACTGCCTGAACTTTTCAATGTACACAGAGAACCACTTACAAAAAAAAAAATCCTTGGACTTCAATCCTTGAATCCCAGTTCTCTGGAGTTTCAAACTTTCTGCTCCTAAGAAGTGTAAATTTTCAAACTGATCAAGAGCAGCCCATTTTGGCTGCAAGATGTTCTCCAATTGGCAAGTATTACTGAGTGCTTTTCCTTAAGCTATGGCAGATGAGAACTGTGGAAAACAATCCAGGGTTTTTTTTCAATCCAAACAGAATAACTCTGAAACAGTGAGTGAAAACTTTTGCACAGCCTAAGGAAAACTTGGGAACATATGGACAAAAGGAACATTCTGTCTCTGAGTGGGCTGAGCAGGAATTATTTGTTTGATAGGAGAAAGCTGAGGCTTATTTTGGAAGCAGCAGGGAATAAAGATGCCTGGCTAAAGCAAGCTGCTTTTGACAGGACTCCTGTAAATGAGCATGCATAAACTGAATAGCATCCAAATCCCTGCTGCTTTGTGAGCCAAACCATAAATCAGAATCCCCAGCATTTTCTCAGGAATTTTTAATCAGTTCTCAAATAGCTTCCTATTTTCCTTAATCTAAGATATCCTCTCATCAAGAAATAGAAACTTTGTGATTTTCCACATCGAATTTTACATAGCACACTTTTACCTCACAATTCTTCATGTCCTTAGAGAGCTTGAACCCTTTCTTGCCATCACAATAGCAGCTGTAACTTCCTGGTGAGTTCACACAGAGTTGAGCACAAATATTTTCAGCACATTCATCAATATCTAGGGGAAATCAAAGTAGAAAGATTTTTTTTTTCCATGGCACAGACTGAAAACTAACACAAATTAATGGAATAACAGACAAGAGAGGTTYTCTGGAATAATGTGAATCCAAAAGGTGATTTAGTAATCTGATAGAGACCTGGAGTGCAGAGCTGCAGACAATTTGGTCTGATTTCTGAGGCACAAGGKGGCTGAACAGTGAGAGATCTCATAACTTGCTACCAAAGATGGCACAGATCCCATTCTGTGTCAGATCTCTTGCTTTCCTTGTAAGACATGATGAGAGTCAGATTATTAAAAGTATATAGGGTAAATATGTGAAGAAAGAATGCTTGATTAATATAAACCSCAAATAATCTCAGGGCAAAATACCTTTTAAAATAACATATAATAATCTCATAATGCCAAAGGTTCAATAGCATCTACTTGTGGAGAAGAATAGTCTGATTTTAGCTGTGATTTCAGCTAAATCAATAAAAGAACTTCATTTTTTATTTAGTAGGTTGTGTAAAATAAGTAATTTAGAAATGAAAGGTTGTTTAAACAGCCAATGCAAATTTTACATTTCTAATATAGAAACAAAATCTCTCCTTGACAAGAGACTCCAAGAGACAAGAGGGTGATTTGGGCTTCAGATTAAAGCAACTGCAACATTTATTCTGAAACCAATATTTCTTCTAGTGGGAAGAAAAAAYTTTGTACCAATGCATGCATTTAAATATGGAGGTTTTTAGGACTAAAATATTTTTTTTTCCTGTTGCTTGGAGGAAGAGAGGTAATGAAAAATGTAACAAACCCTGTTCTGTTCTTCAGTCTAATAGTATCTGCCATCATAGAGATAGCTGTGCATAAATGTATGTAAATTCARTGTTCCTAATAAGCATAATTGAGTTTAGCCACCTACAAGCAATATGACAATGAAAGGCTCATGTCATTTAGTATTTCTGTAAAGCTACATTCCTGTCAGGCTGCACAATCCTGTCCTTAGACGGGATTTGGTGACTCATTTAATGTGGTTACAACAAGGTCTAAAAGCTTAGCAGCATAATCCTCCTGCTAGGGAGGTAAGACTTTCCCTGTTGGAATRTCATCATCTTGCAACCTCCTGAATCCATGTCCCAGTAGAAACACAACACTTACATGGGTTGCATCAAATTGGGTTTATCTGAAGGAAACCCTAAGAGGAGTAAAAATTAATTACTGTGAAGTTTTTCTCATTTTTGTGCATGCAGGAACAGAAAATTGTCAGTAGTGTTTTAATCCCATAGTAACTGGACAAAGAGCTGACACCTGGATATGTAAACACTGCCACTGTGCAGAGCTCTGGCACAAAAGACCTGCAGGAAAAGCCATGGAGCAAAAGATTCATGGCCATCAGGAAGCTGCTTTTGTGTCCTTCTGAGCAGTAATACAAGGCAGCTTTTAAAATAAAAAGAGTCACTGATAGATTTTTCCTTAAGCTGACAGTGTAGAAGATTCATCTTCATTGTAAAACTCTTAAGAGCTTTCATATCTGTTTACAACTGAAATTTAATTTCTGATGTGCAGTAAACAGAAACTTTAACAAACACAGAGAAATAGAACATAYTCTAAGACAAATATGTAAACACTTTCAACAGTGTAGAAGTCATGGTCTTTGTATGAGTGGCTTCTTGCTACTTCACTGCAAGCTATCAATACTTCTCAACTTTGCTATAATTGTTACAGAACTTTGGAAATTTTTAGTTCCAGATTGTCATTTCAGGAAAGATTCTTTTGGAGCAGCTCCTTTTTTTCACAGTTCTTTCTCTGGGTATTTAGGAATAGTTTTATTTGACATTTGAGATCTTTATAAAAAACCACTAAAAAAAAACTTTAGAAAACTGCCATGCTGTTATGTAATACAGCCTGACAACAACTAACTTAATAAAGAATATGAAGATTCAGAAATGCACTGGTAGATGAGGAGTTGAGTTTGGTATAGCAGTGGATTAAAAAAAGAAAGGGGGAAGGGGAAGATGAAAGATATGAAAAAGGGGGAGCTGGGGGCAAAGACCCACCTTCACAGTTCTTGGAAGTTGAATTATATGTGTAGCCTTCTGGACATTCACACTCATATCTCCCCTGGGTGTTTTTACAGGTGGCTGTCCCACAGATGTTGGGATGTAGCACACATTCATTTATATCTAGAAACACAAACAAGTTATTAAAAAACAACTCCCACTCCTGCACACCATTTTTTCCCAACCTTATCCAACACTGTGCAAACTGAGTGAGGTTGGCAAAATTTCTTGCTAGCTCTACCATGCTGTCACAGCAGACTAGAGCTACAGCCAGAAAGATTTCCAGAGGGCTGTAAAAGACACTTCTGTATGTCCCCAGTGAAAAAATTCTCTGCCTGCCTATCTCTCCCATCCCTTCATGTGGGTAGCAGGGAAAGGGATGCATGTCTAGGAAGGCAGAGAGAGAAACGGGCTACAGATTTTCCATAACCTAAACCAGACTGCATAGGAAAATTCCATCTTAGAAAAAGAGACACAGAAAGACAAGAGATAATCCAATCAAAGGTTCTTCCATGCTACAATCAATTTATGTCAGTTTTCTTTTAATTGGCTATTCTGAGAGGTGTTCAAGTCTCTCACTGTCTCTCTCTATCCCTCAAACCATTTTAGTGTCTATCTTCTGTCTTGTTTTCAATTTGTCAATGTCATTTTCCCAATGCAGATGTGACAGTGGGATTCAGGGCACAGTATAAATCTTACTAAGTGTCTTTGAGACAGAAAAATATCAGATCCCTGGCAGCACTTCATTCCCACTCGTGGATGCAGGGATCATTCTGGTTTTCTCCGTGGTATTGTAGCAGTTGGGGAAATGGTGCTGCACAGGAGATTCTGCCACTGGCTTGCTTGGAATCCTGGAACTATAGTGAGTCAAAGCTGCCCTGAATTCAGACTACTCTTCTACAGTTAATAAGTGTACTCCAAATTCCTGGTTGTTTAACTCTGTAGTTGCATGTATTAAAATACTTGAATGCAGTTTATCAAACAATTAAACTAACACTCACGGCACTAAGCTATATTAATCTATTTTTATCTTTGATTACTTTTTTACCGGATTTTCCAGTATCTTTCCAAGAATTACAGAACTTCTGAAAAATTTATCTGCTTGCCCTTTTTCATAAACCCATAGTCTTCTGTCATTCTGGTATGTCTTTGGACAAAAAAATAATTATCTGACATCACCTAAAACTGTTCCATTAAAATGGAATGAACTTGTAATTTTTTCTAAAAATGCATCAAGAGCTGCTAATTATGTCAATACACAGTATTTATCAGGAATGGAATGAAGCACGTAGATTGTGGTCAACAGTAGATAGAAACAAGCATGCACAGAAAAAATTATGCTGGGTGAATCAAAGAAAAATCTTTCTCTCCATTAAGAGATTTTTTGGATTCATTAATAGTTTCTTTCCCAAYGAACTTCAAACTGCAGAAAGAACAGCATGGCTAATTTGGAGCGATTTAGCCTAAATCAGTATTTATCATAGAGAATTTCCACAGTTAACTATATCAGCTATTTGTATCACTTAAGATTCCTGTTTCAGTGTGCTTAAAGGATATGTGAAACTGGTGTGAGAGCAAAATGAGCTTTATGGAGCTCCAGTAATGAAGCAGAATCTCATCTATAGCCATTCCCTCTTTCTCTCCTTGCTTCTTGATCTGGTTCATTATTTGGCTGCCCAAATGCCTGCAGTGGGTAAGGAATAAGCAGCCAAACTAAACCAGGGCTGGATTTTTCACAGGCAAGGTAAAAGTACTTATGGAACTACTGGATCAAACCCTTCCCTCTCTCTGGTCAGCAGGCACTGTGGTGGCATGGAAAGATGTTCCCCTGAAGTCTCCCTACCTCCACAATCCCTTTTGTTGGAATGCATGAAGTAGCCATCTTCACACAGGCAACGGAAGCTCCCGGGGAAATTGGAACAGCGTTGGCTGCAACCTCCATTGAAGTCTTCACATTCATTTATATCTACAAAGAAAAGGGAATCAAACTCTCTGCTGACAGAAAGGCATCAGCTGACCAGCTGCAAATACTATTCAGTAGTAGGAATGTAATTGTGCTTCTGAGAACCAATATGCCATGAAATTAAGACTGTACCTTCCTCACAGTTCTCTCCTCTCCATCCTGCTTTACAGACACAGGTATACTTGGCTTGTCCATCTATGCAATCCTTATATCCATCTTTATGGCATGGCAGGGGGCTGCATTGGTTTGATATTTCTGTGGGATGGAAAACATGGAAAATCCTTGTTATTTGGGGTTATTTCTCCTCAGAAATCACTTTAGTCTTTCTTCTTCTCTTTCTACAGGTCATGAAATAGGAAAGGTCTTGATGTATAACATGAAGCAGCCCCACAACCATCTTGCTACTCATTCTGTCAGCAAGAATTTTTAAGTGAGTGAGAACATACAAAGCCACCAGTACTTATTACTTGCCGGGCAGAAAACAACTAGAAGCCAAATTACTTGCTAAGCTAATCCCTGCAAGATATGACCAGATCTTGTATTATTATATTTAAAAGATGTATTTCAGTTTTTAAAGAACGGTGCTCTGCCCCCATCATACTATCACAAATTTCACAAGATCAAAGTTTCAAGAACTCAAGATTAGAGAGTTGATTTCCTCTGTTCAAGAGTGGTCAGACAGAGAAACTGGTAATTTATGCACAAGTACAAACTGATCTGGAAAACATGTTCAGCCATGACCATGTGCAATGTAATTATTAAGGATTTTTTTTGCCTTCCATTGCTTTCAATGATAAAAACAGTGTCAGGTGGTTAAGGACAAGTATTCTTGTTCAAACTAACTGGAATTTTCTTTGATATCACCAGGCTGTAGGAGGTTTAGAGAGATGTTTAAACTGTGACAGTAGGAAATATRGTAAAAATGGCCTGCTATGAATTTATTAGAAAGAATACAATTCATGCTGGGCCTGTGAATGCATAGGCATAAAAATCAAACATTTGAGAAACATCTCAAGTTTCATGCTTTGTGACCTTTTCTTTGGAATCAATGACTGTGTTCCAGATTTGTTTTGTTTTTTGAAATTTTCAGCTGGTAGTGTAGCTACAGGCCAAAAAGTAGGCAGAAATGACAATTAACAAGAGACTCTCTTACTCTACCTAACAGAACATGACTTGCTAGAGGCAAAGGGTTTGGCATAACTGTTAAAGATGTGGTAGAGTACAGAGGACACACTGGGGAATATTGCTGGGTTGGTGCAGGACACTTCTGTTTGCGGAAGAACTCTGCCTTCCATGTTGCAGTCAATTGTGTTCCTTTATCTTTATAAAGTTAAAAACAGTCACTTAAACKGCTTTCTCTGGAAATGCTCTATCTATCTCACCTCACATTTTTGCTCAATTTCTGGTTTTGATTATTGAGTTTGCTTGAGTGAAACTGTTTTTTGTCTCTTTTTGTGTCTCTGTGAACTGCTTTTTAGCCACTGTGTGTTCCAGCATCAGCACTTACCCTTGACACAAGCCCTCAGGTCAGCTGGAGAGTCTGGAGTGACTGCAGCCACCCTGAACACCCCTGCTCGATGGGAGGCAAGGCAGCCTGCAAATGCAAAGCCACACAATCAGCTCAGGGTCCAAACAACTCATTTACACTGAAATTACACCACTAGTTGCATAGCATCTTCAAAGAGCCTGTTCTCACAGCCTGAATTGCAAAACTGGTCTGGGCATGTTAAGGACAGCTGATGACAGCCCAACCTTCAGAGTGCCTCTGTGAGGATCTCAGCACACAGGACATTCTCTGCACTATAATCAGCATGGAAATCAACCCACTGCTAGGGGCAGAAAAACTAAACCAGTATTACCCAGATGAGAGCATACACTACAATTGTTTAGGGTTTTTTTTTTGTACTTACTTAAATATCTGGGATAAAAATATTCCTGCAGAAAGAAAAGAAAAATAAACACTAAGAAAAATTTCAGGTAGATAAAAATGACAGCAAAATACATCACTGAATATATTATCAAATATATTGGTATTATAACTACAGAAGAAGAAAAAGTTACTTTGAGTCACAGAATATAGGCCTGGTTTTCTGTATGACTGTAGTTTGGGCTAAAGCAGAAGATTATTTAATAAACACAAGACTCAGTGGAGAGATGAAAATACTGCACTGAGTTGGACACTTGCAAAATGAAGGCAATGCAAATGAATTGGGTGTCAAAATTACTTTGAAAATTGCCTCTTTAAATGGGAGGATCTTGCCCAGTGTTGTTACTGGGAGTTGTGAATTCCATGTGCTTCTGTCTTTCCCTCTGCAAAGAACAACTACCTATGTCATAAATACTCATGAAATACTTACAGTTTCAGGATTATTTTCAAAGATTTCCCTGGCTTCTTCCCTATTGCATAATTCTTCAATGCATTCTCTTTCTAGATTTCCCTTCTTACTTTCTTCCATGAAAGAGTTTGCTCGGCGTTTCCTCAGCAGGAACTGAGAGGCATACTGCTGGGATAAAACTTGGGACAAACAAAGCAACTCTGTTATTATTTATCTCTTTTTGCAACAGCTGAAAAATGCTGTGAACACTGWGCAAATATGAGAATTTAACACAAAATTCTGAATTAAATGCTTAGTCAGGAGTTGATGTTTGCCATTGTTTTGAAAAATGAGAGCAAGACATTCTAGGATTCTGTATGTGGGAGCTGTTTCTGATCAAAAAAATCCTTAATCTGTGCTATTATTCCCTAATAGCATCCATGCCAGCAGCAGAATTTACATGTCATACTCAGGACAAGGTTTATTTTTTTTTTTATTATGGTTATTACAAATTGACATATGTAAGCAACAAGTAGATAAAAAAAAGCTGATTATATTACCAGTTTCAGTGATCTACAAGTAAATATTCTGACCCTATTAAATTTATGTGAGATCAAAATTACATCTTACAAAGTCAGGCTACCTCTTATATGTAATTAACGTAAATGTCATTTTATTTTTCAGAACAGTGAAGAACAAGACAAAGGTGAGAATGCTATCCTGGGAATATCAAGGCAGACCATCTATAAATACATCCACATTTTACAAGGTAAACCAATTCCAGCCAGCTTTTATGTTTCAGACCCAGCATGAGTCATTACTTAATATTCATGTATCTGGTTATTGTCATTTTAGTGACTTTTAACAAGTGGTGAACATTGAGAAGTGACACTAAAAAYGAAAGATGTCTGCTTCAATGTTCTGCAGAGCACACAACACTCCAGGAACAGCCCCTAAATTACGACTGCCTGGTTGAATTTTTGGATATAGCTCATGATCAAGAGAAAAATGGATGAGCACAGCTGGAAGAAGTCCAGCTGATTGGGTTAAAGAGTGCAGATGACAGATGTTAACTGGAGTGCACCACACTTTCCTTTCCTCAGCCTCTGCACAACCTAACCTGCCAGAGCTGCCCAGCTGTGTGAGGGCTGTGACACCTGCAGAGCACATCAGGTCTGGTGGCCATACATATTCATCCCAGCTGGACAGAAAAGAGCCACTCAAGCACACAAAGTCCATCCAGTACTGCCTGTGACAAATCCTCAAAGCCAGAGCACCTTCACCAGCCACACCAGCAGCCAAGTGCCAGAGGAGAGCTCCCAGTTTCTCTGCACTAACAGGAAAGAAAAAAATTAAAGAAGCTGACTAGAAAGAGCAGCTAACGAGGCCCAGGGCTTCAAAGGAGACAGATTTAACATTTAACTAAAACCACACCATCCCAAACACATTAAAGGTCTCTACTAAGTGACAGGGAACATTCTGAAGTGCTGCARCGTTGGGCAATGACCTGAAGAAACCTTTGTGTTACAGCCTCCTGAGTGACTCTGACATGGGCTGAGCTTGTAACTACAAACTAATCTATTTGCTTTCATTCTGGTAAAACTAATCATCCTGGTAAGGCAGTAAATAAGATTTCCTGAGCATAAGGTGGATGTACAGCTCACCTCCAAGGTTTTACAGCACACCTCTAACTCAGAGAGAAACAAGCAAGTTGCTTAGAAATGAAAGAAGTTCAATTAATTAGACTAAATGTGTTATTTCTCATTAATAAGAAAGATGCAGAAGGACCATCTGTCCCGAAGCAAAAGGAGTTACAACAGAAATAGGGGAATTGTGTGTTACAGCTGCTGGRTTTATTTCCATGGGAGATCTCTACCCCCCACAAAGATGTTGACCTTTAGCTACATCATTGTCATTTTCACACAGTTTTACAGCAAATAAAAGACAAGAAATTTTCAGTTGTGTACAAACAGATGTAACACTTTCTACTTCATGTCTTCAGTATGGTGGAGYAATGGGAACAAGTCTTTTTCCCTACATCAGAGCAGTTTATCCTTCTCCAAGCTGATTTCATATAACTTCTGACTTTAAATAAAACATGTTAACTCAGAGCAAATTCCATGTTTTTTCAGTGCAAGTATTTCAATCCYCGTGCACAGAATCAGCAGTGTATTTATTCATGTGTGTTTTAATTACAAAGATTACGATAGGACCTTTATTAAAAACAAAAAATCCTGCTGCTGCTGCTGCCAGTCTGATTACAGGAAACTGCAGCCCATTTCTGACCCTGCCAAACCAAGTTAACCCTTGATGCACTCGGAGTGCTCCATGTGGTGATCACTGAAACCTTCTACAACTCCAGAGCCTAACAATTTCCAGAGGYGGTGCACAGCCACTGTGTAGTGAATGCTTATCAAGCATCTGAAAGTGATGCTGCTAAAAAAGAAAAAAAAAAATAACTGTGGGAGAGGATGAGATTCAGTGGTTTCTTACAGCTGTTCTGTCGTGCAGATGCCACCATAAACCTGCTTAAAGTGGGCCACTTAAACATAACTTAGAGCTGCTTACCTAAAACCCCAGCAAAGGAAAGCAGCTGAATAAAACTGAATAAAATGTGACACCACTGTAGGAAGTGGCACAACCTTGTTTGCACAGCTCTGTAACTCCAGTGACAAGAGTATCCTGAAAAGCTCCTCAGTGACATTATGCAGCCAACAAAATAAAGCTGGCCACTAATATTTACCTGCACCTTCTCCAAAATGTGTCCCTCACCTGATGTTTGACCAAATCCACCTGCACTGAGGCTTGGAGAGGCAACTTTATGATTATTGAACGGTATGAGCTGCATTTTTAAGCTGTTTTCTCTTCTTTCCCCTCTCCTCCCCTGCCACTCCAGAAATCCCTGGCACTGTTCAGAGCCAGGGATAGGAAACTGGAAATATGGACCAAAGAAATTTYGGATGAGCAGGACAGCTCATTTCCTGCTGTTAAGAAAAATGACAAGGTATGCAGTGGAGAGGATAAATGGAACCAAAAACGTGAGGAAAACAGGAGAAAAGATCACTATGAAACATTTATTAGAAGGTTTATTTTTAGGACCTGTTAAAAACGTTACAAAATGAACTTTCATCTTTTGATACTGCTGCCTTCCCAAGCCAGGTACCCCAGCACCTTGCAGAACAGTAAACATTCGCTTTCTGTTCTGCCAGTTTAATCATTAGTAAAACAGGTCAGAAACAGGCTTACTTTGAGCTGCAACTCTGCTGCTTTCAGCCACACCGTCTTCTTTCACTATTAAGCTCAAAGTTTTTTTTTTTGGTCAAAGAAGGAATACTTTATTTGTTTCATTTTTTTTATCTGTATGTGAGAGCACGTAGCTCTTAGGCTGAGAGGTGTGAATTTAGWAACAGGGTGAGTGCCGCTTGCCGGACCGCACAATAAAGCCACTTTTMCGAGCGCACCGCGGTCTCCCGAGGGCTGTCCTTGCCAGGGAGCCAAGCTCCCTGTGCCGACACCTTCCCGAGGGCGCTGCGGCCGCCAGCAGCTCCGGAGCCGCGCTCCGCCCGGAGCCCCAGGAACAGCTGCGGGGAGCCCCGAGCCCCCCACACGGCCCGAGCCCCGGGAGAACCGAGGGGCCGCGACGCCCCGGGCGGCCCTCGCCCCGCACCCGGCCCCCGCGCCCCCCGCCCCGCCTCGCCTCACTCACAGGTCGCCGCCTGGGCCAGGGCGATGGCGAGCGCCAGCAGCGGGAGGCACCGCGGCCTCATCGCTCCCGGGGGCGGCCGGCACTGCGCGGCTGCGCCTCTGCGGGGCCGGGCGAGGCTGCGGGGGCGGGAGGGAGGGGCGGCGGCGCGGCGGGGGGAGGCTGGGCCGTGGCCGGGCAGCGCTGCCCTGCGGGAGCGTCACCAGGGCGCCGGGGACAGCGCCGCGGGGGCGCGGGCGGGTCGCGCCTGGCCCGCCCCGCGGAGGCGGCGGCCGCACACGGCGGGTTCCGCGGCCATCCCCGGCGGGAGCGGAGGGCGCACGGCCGGCAGGGCCCCGTGCCAGCGGGAGCGGAGCGGGGCAGGACGGGGCGGGCATTGCCCATTGCCCCCCATGGCTGCGGGGCCGCCCCGGCTCCGGCGTTCACTCCCGAACGGCGCCGGGGGGGGCCGGGGCGCGGATCCTCGCCGCTGATTGGCTGATCCTCCTCCGGCACCGGGCGAACCACCCCTTCCTATTGGTCGGCGGCGGCACCGCCTCCTGGCGTCTGCGTGCGCGCCATGAAGTGTGTCCCGTGCCGGCCGCCGTCGGCCGTCTCCCGGGGTGACGGGCTCGGTGCGGCGTCCCCGCGGCCGCCGAGCTCCCGGCGCGGCCCCGCCTGAGGAGCGCCTCACCGGGAGCGGCCCAGCGCAGCCCGGAGCTCACGCCGGTCCCCGCCTCACCGGGAGCGGCCCAGCGCAGCCCGGAGCTCACGCCGGTCCCCGCCGGTCCCCACCGGCCGCCGCCGCCGTGGCGGAGCGCTCCGGGCCGCGCGCAGCCGTTGAGCTGCGGGGCCTCGGCGGAGGCAGCGGTGAGCGGGGCGGGGAAGGGCCCGGGGGGCTCGGCAGCCCGAGGGCTGGCTGTGTCCTTCTCAGAGAGCGGCTTTTGTAAGAAGCGTTGGGCTTATAAGCTAAAAAACAGCTGCCACAGTGGGAGAGAGGAGCGACTAGCACATGTGGGGCTTTTGAGTTGTTGCTGTCTTGGAAATGGGAAAGGAATGGTGGGAACGCGGCCGGAAAGTGCAATGWACTGCTGGACTTGCAGGAACAACTCTTTGCAGGAAATATGGTGGTCCTGAAGCTGTTCTGCACAAAGATTTGAGTGCTTCGGTGTTTCAGRACGTCACAGTTGTTGCACCTTATTTAGCTGTCAGCTACAATTCTGGCAGAGAGGATGGTGTTCACAAATTATTGCTGAATATGCYTGCTTTCCTGTTCAGTCACTCTGTTAGATACATTATATCAAAATACAACACATTAAAGTGCCCTTATAATTGACATTCAGACAAGGAAGGAAGTTAAATAATTAAATTGTGTGAGGAGGGGCACCTCTAAATGATTTGTTTGGCTGTGTTTCCAAGAACGTGGAAGCTTGATGTGGCTGAAATAAATTCTGTATTGTAAAAGCCTCTAGTGAAGGTGATGTACTAAATGTACTCTACTGAATGGCATGCAGGCTTCACTGATAAGTTTGACAGGTTTCTGGGCTTGTTGGTTTTGTTTGACCTCAGCAAGCTGACAGATGTAAWATCAGGAACAGGTTTGGGATGTTGTTAGTGCACCCTATAAAACACCTGGCATATGTTCTGTACATATTTCAGAGATCCAGTCTCTCCAAACTGGCATAGCAGATTGGGATTTGCCTCCCTACCATAAAATTTTCAGCAGAGTTCAATGTCCTTTCCCCCTAGAGTGGTTTGTTTCTGCAAATTTTTATCTAATTTGTTAATTCCTGCCCACTCCCTTTTATGGTTTTGTATTTAAACAAGATTCTTGTGCTAGGGCATAGTTGCTCTCTGCTTTTCACTCTTGAATAAATTCTSTTCATCTCATGAATTCCATCTGAATGCTCTGGGCCATATATTGGCTCCAGAGCAATTTTGTGACAGTTTGCAAAGACAGTCTTTTTATAATGAGATGGGAATTGCTSTGTGGAGGTGTTCAGGCACTGAAAATGTTACATTTATATCATTTGACACAATTACAATGGCGCATTTGTTCACTGAGCTGTTACATTTTGCTTTCTAGAAATTTGTGTGKCTCTCTTCTCAAAGTGAGCTTTGTTCAGACTTGCTCGTGGGTTGAGGGCACCACAGCCCACTGCATATGGGGTTGGTTTTTTTTTAATGATTGTGTATTCTTCAGAGCTTGATTTTAATACTTGTAACAGTTTTAATCATCTTGCTCTTTTTAGAAATTTCTCTACTTTTCAWGCACTCAGCTCTCCCATGGAGAAGCTATTCTCAGGTTCTTGAGGATAATGGAATATAAATGTTTAAAGAGWAGCTGTTGTCTCTGCTTTGGATGAAACCTGACCTGTTTCTGACACTGAATGACAGCAGACCCATGCAAAGGCATCCTTGAAAATGAGCTTCATAAGATCAGGAGTTGTTCAGTTTCTACCTCTATAAATTATCTAAGCCATCACAATTGATCAGGATTGCTATGATCTTTATTTATTCACTTTTTGCCATTATTTAAAATTACCTTAGTTTGAGGGTAGCTGTAATTTAAAATATGAAGGGAATTTTGAGATACAAGCTTTGGGAGACCTGCTATGGTAATTCTCAAAAAGAGGAATATTCTGTTTCTTTCTGCTTGAAGAGTGGAAAGTGAGATTGTGGAATGATGRAAGTACTTGGTACTTCTATTTAAATTAGTGACATTTACTGGATATCATTGCCAGTTCCTCAAATTACTCACTAGAGAGCCCCAGCTTCCTTGCTCTGGGATCTTTTTGTGCAAAAGAAATTGACACTTAAATGAATACACTTAGCAGGGATGTTCTTTGTTTGCTTTTACTGTTTTATCCTGTTATATTCTTGTAAGTTTTACTCATGCTTGAAATTGGCCCTTATTCTCTGTCAGTCAGCAGGGCTGTGGCACGTGTTGGTGAGACAAGCACTGAAATTTTGTAGCTGGATGTGTCTTGTTCCTCGAACTTACAAGTCTCCTGCTGTGCTGTGGCCTGGCATTATTATTTTGGGATAAGTAGTGTGTGCTGGCTGCCCAGATCTGTAAGATGGGGGTGGATGGAGTGTGTCAGGATGGAAAAGGTTAAGATAAGAAGACTGAACACAACACACTGAGCAGGAGGCTGCTGCCTTCTTTCTACAGAGTGCCTAACTAATTTTTTTTTGTCCCCTTTTTTTTTTTCTTTCTAGGAGTGACAAGACCTTGGCTCTGAAGTCTCTCTGCCAGTCTCCTTGGGTTGCTCTGGCTTGCCCACATCATTCCTGCAGCTTTGGTGGCTCTGGATGGCTGGTGAAGAGGGATGTTCAACCTAATGGCCAATTGCTGCAACTGGTTGAAACGGTGGAGGGAACCTGTCAGGTAAACATGKGAAAGTATTT
Source organism: Cardinalis cardinalis (assembly GCA_014549065.1). Lineage (NCBI taxonomy): Eukaryota > Metazoa > Chordata > Aves > Passeriformes > Cardinalidae > Cardinalis > Cardinalis cardinalis. Next base: position 938,651 of record JACDOX010000119.1, read on the forward strand.
TACATTCTCACCTTCCCAGATGGTGTTTTATTCATTGTTTCCTATTTCATCATGTCCAGCCTCTCACCCAGCAGCACCCCCAAGTTCTTTCTTTCCAGGGCTCTTCTCCATGTGCTGATACCCTGAGCCAGCACCTTGTACTTSGTCTTACTAAACCTCCTGATATTCTCATGGGCCACTTCTTGAGCTTGTGCAGTTCCCTCTGGATGGCTTCCCATCCTTCAGGTGTGTCAGCCTCACCACTCACCTGCARACTTGCTGAGGATGCCCTCAGCACCTTTTCTGTGTCATTCATGGAGATGTTCAATAGCACTGGTCCCAGTATGGACCTGTGAGGGGCACTGCTGCTCACTGGTGTCCACTGGGACCCCAAGCTGTCACCACTACCCTCAGGCTGTGACTGTCCCAGCACTTCCTTGCTGCTACTCCATCCACTGAACCCATCTTTCCAATTTGGACAGAAGTAATAATAAATTATATCTGTAATCCTTCCTTTGTCCTCTGCTCTGACCACTCCATCACAGAAAGCTTCTAAGCTGTTCAAAGTCAAGTTTGTTTAGTTTTTGCTTTACTCTTCCAACTCCTGCATTTTGAGATTCTAAAGTATAATTTAATTTTTGGGTTCTTTTTTCAGAGGTTTCTTGYTCTTCTGAAAGAACTTGTATAAATTATACTTCATGTTTGATACTATTACAGTTTCAAGTCTGCAAATAACAATGGTTTTTAGAATTACTTCCCTTAAAGGGGCATAAAATTGAGCAAATTGATTTGATCACTGAGTCTTTGTGAACAGGAGGAAGAACTGAGGTATAGACACATAAATATGGTTTTCCTGTGCATTTTAAAATCCTATCCTGGGAAAATATTAACCTCTATACCAGTTTGCTAATAAATTGTGCATTCCTAGCACCACSGGTTTGCACATTTACAGTCTAGAAACAAAGGTATGGCAGGTCCTGCATATTTCCAGCCCTGGTGTTGTCTACACAGGTGTTGTTCAGACACACTGATGGAGACAGAAATAATTATCTTATACATGAAGAACTCTGAGGCAGAGAGATGGTAAAAATACAGGGGAATGGAACTGCAATTACAGAAATTGCTAAAGGGACCATGACCACACCAAATAAAATTTACAGTACTGTGAAATTAAATTGCAGCAGGCAAGTATCAGGTTGAAAGCAGAATCATTGTCTCATGTGAAACTTAAGACCATGACAGGAGACTTTTCATTTCCTCCCTTCTTCTGCTGTTCTGTCTAATCAGATCACTGGACATATTAAACACCATACACAGCTCAGTGCCTTGGTATTTTGAAACCTCTTCTGTTATTTAATGGTAAATTTGCTGTGCATGTGTTAAAAAAAAAGAGTAAATGATGTGTAGCTAGAGGAAAAAAATTAAATATCTTTCTGTTTTCTTTTCTCCTTATGGAGGAAGGTGACACTAATAATGGTGGGTCTTGATAATGCTGGGAAAACTGCTACAGTCCGAGGAATTCAAGGAGGTAAGTAATTAATTTATCATTCAAGTGAAGCACTGAGAGTATAATTCCTAATTTCCAGTCCTTTAAATCTGAAAATACTGCTTCATCTCTTAATGTATCTYTCCCTCCCATCTTGTTGAAAGAAAWTGTTGGTGGTTGTACCATCCAAATCCCATATATGTCACATTTTAATAAAAACTCTACAATGGACAATACAATYGGTGGACTTGATTTTTTTTCTCATTTTTCCTTGTGTGCATGTGCTAAAGTTGCTTTCAAGTGACCATTCCAGTAATGTGCGTACAGCAATAAACTTTATGTAAAAATCAGTGTTGTAAGTAAGTATATATAAGGTCTAAAAGAAGGAAATTTGTATGTGTAACATTTAGGATGGTTCTAGTGTTACATATTTTTTATCATTATTTATAATCAAAAAATGATGATAAATAAAATTGCCMCTAAGAGACCACTCGATTTTGAAGGGTACTTTGCCCTGGCACATGCAAGCAGGATATAATTTGACATAAAACTTATGAAAACAAAAATTCTGTATTTTTTTTCCTCCACTTGTGGGATTGTCTTTCTAAATAACTTTCATCTTGTGCAAGAACAAGAGTTTACTTAGTAGTGTTTTGGCAGACTTGGAGACTCCACCTCGAGTTTGTTTACTTGTGTTATGTAAGTTCACAGACTTGCTATGGCCCAAATAAAATAATGAGTATTCCCTCCTATTCCTTCATCTTTGCCCTGAAAACAGGAGTGTTTAATAATTTAGCCTTCCATTCTATTTGAAAACCACCTTTACTATCTTYACCCTCTGAATTTAACAGTTATTTCTAAAATTCCTATTTTTCAGGGGAAAAAAGAGAGATAAAGATGTGTATTTCTAAAGTGAAACTCAAGGAAAAGATAGTTCTGATTTCCTTGAGTGTTCCCCAGGGCTTAAATGTCCTGAATGCCCATCTTGGCTGTCTTAAGGGTAGGAACAGAAGGCTGGTGGGGACTTAMTTTCTGCACTGCTCTTCAGAGCTCAGTGCTTTTAGCCAGACCTTCATTTTTTCCTCCCAACAAGCTGAATTTTCCATGTTTGTCCTGCCTTGTGCTCCCCAGCTGCATAAAACAGAGATCCAATTATCTCAGCCCTGCAGGCACAGCTTAGTGGTGTGAGGCAAGTCCAGGCTTTCTTTRCCCTCAGGAAAGGGAGACAGCAAGCAAAAGTATTAAATAGAAATCTGTCATTTTTTAACATATTGCATGGCAAATTAGAAAAAAGCAGCAAATAAAAATAAGCAAACAAACAAAGGCTAAAACCTGACCTTGAATARAGGGAATAAAATCATTTACATCTCAGAAGAAGATGGTTTCAGTCATTTCGTCTCAGCCTTTGGTTTGAACTTCTGAAGCTGTTTTGGCAACCATGAAGGAAAAAATACAAATTTGGCAGAGCACAAGGGTTCCCAGGTCATAGTGCATTAACTGGTTTGGTTGTTTTCCTTCTCAAAGTTGAATTACTACCGTGGAAATGAGAGTGGAAGTGAAAATGCAGTACAGTAAGCACCACTGCAATGGAACTGTGGTGTGAAATATTAAAATCTGCCTTCAGGGCCCCTCTCTTTTCTTCCCCCTTCCCACTCCCCTAGTGCTCCTATCTACATTAAAGTAACTAGTTGAGAGACTAGTTAATTTAAAATTCCCTGAGGAGAGGGGAAATCTTCATGTAAGCAARAATGTGGTCAGCAATATTTAACAAGGAGGTTTTGCTCCGTGTTTTTAAAATGTGAATTTTGCTACACAAATCCCACTATAAAATCCTCTTTAAACTGAAGGCTTTCTTCTTTGACAGAGTCTCCTGAAGATGTGGCTCCAACAGTTGGGTTTTCCAAAATTAATCTTAAACAGGGACGCTTTGAAGTCACCATCTTTGATTTAGGAGGTGGAAAACGAATCCGGAATATCTGGAGGAATTATTATGCTGAGTCCTACGGTGTCATATTTGTGGTGGATTCCAGTGACATTGAAAGAATGGAAGAAACAAAACAAGCCATGACAGAAGTGTTAAAAAGCCCTAAGATATCAGGAAAACCTGTGTTAGTGTAAGTAGCATAATCAATGTTCTCCTAATAATCTGAAATTGGGTGAATTTAGACCTAAAGAACTATTTCTGTAACTAATACTGCTGTAACTTTAGCACTYTAGCACTAACCAATATTGCAATTARTTTTATGGTTTTATGTTTTATTTTATCCTTCTCAGGGATATTTATTTCTCTTCTCTTTCATTAGCCATAGAAAAATAACAAGGTGGGATTTTTTAGCATTTTATAATTCTAGTATTATTTGAAATGCTAGGTTAAAAGGCTTTACAAATTTGGCATGGCAACGTGATGCAAAAATATTGTTGCTACTTATGCCTACATCAATTAATTAAGTGGTAAATGGTTGATTGTACTCAGCAATAGGGAGATCTCTCAGGAATAAATGTCTTATTCACTTAATACATGGTGCTGCTGATATATGATCAACAAAATCTCATTAAAGGAGGCTTGCTTTAATTGTATTAGGCACCTGCTTTTTCTCTGTTTAATAGGGTTTGTAAAAATATTGGAAAGAATATATTTTTTTTAATTCCACCCCAAAAATATCTGAGAAGAGATGCTTTTGAAGTTAAAAAATAAACTGTGAAAGTTTAAAATGGTTTGTCAAGTCAGTATCTTTGTATCTGGTGAGCATAAGACCTCCATAATGCATAAATTGCCCAACATCCCTGTGCTATGATAAACAATCTGTACAGGTAAGAGGAGAGGCCTCTTATTTTCAAGAAGTAGTGATGCTCTGCTGGTTTGAAGCTGAGCCTGGCTAATTGTGTTGATGAAGTGGAGGGTAGTTTTAGCAAAGTAATGGCGTCTATGTTGAAAATAGATTAGATTTTACCTTTCACTGCTCTGCATGTTACTGGCACAGGCAAGGCAATAAAGCCAGCTTAGTTTAACTCAAATGAAAATGCAGCTGGGACTGTGGAAAGCTGTGCTGTGTTTTTTAATTAAATACAACTTYATGGGGGAGTTTGGGTTGTATTTTGGTTTTGTTTTGGTTTTTTTTTGTGGGTAGAAATCTCTATAATCCTATAATGGAGTTATATTTGTGTGGCTGACTGGAGCTACARAGAACTCACTCACTTGCCTGGATCTTGACACTGCTTTTTGTTCCCTATCAGTAGCTAATCAGAAGGCAGAGTGTATTTATTAAYTGCTGTAATGGTGACCAAACCAAGTTTGTTGATGTTATTACCTTTTATTAGATTAAACTTCAATCCTTTGATCAGAATTTGCTTTTGCAGTATCCCAATTCTGTGGAGGGATCCAGTAGTTCTTTGGTTTATGCTCCTGTGTGACCCTGCCTCTTGAGTTAAGAACTCTCTCCTGTATTGTCAKATTTCCAAATTTATGCTGAAAATTAGCCTTTTAAAATATTATATTAATTTTAATGTTTGGATTTTGTTTGTGGGCTTTTTGGTTTTGTTGGTTTTTTTTTAAAGAGATACTTGCTACCCATGTAGCAAGAAGTTCCCCAATAGCCTTGCTACATTTTTTAATTGGTGCATTTCAATTTATGCAGAATAGGCTGAATTGCACAATGTGGACATAGAATTGGTGCTCAATACTCTTATCTTACAGAAATAYGGGAATATGAGAAATCTGATTGCTGCTCTCCCATGCTCTTATTTATTGCTGCCTGTGGAGGTGTCACAGAATCATTTTAAGACAATTTTCCTCAAATGTGATAGTACTGTCTTTTACTGTCTCTTGGTATAAATTACTTAGAGATGTTAAACTTGCCATTTGGGTTTTTTTAGTGTTCAGTGTTATCACCTAATTTATGCTTATGGGTAAATTCTTCTGGCAGCATCCTCAAGACTTACATACAAGTTTAAATTTTCTTGACTTAGGATTATTTTTATCCTTTATCAGAAAGGAGCACACAAACATCATATTATGCAGGCAAATCCTGGGGTTTTTTGGAATTAGTTGTGTTTGTTTGGAGTCTTTGTTTTGGTTTTGTTTTTTTTATTTAAGTTGACATGGAGCATGTAGAAGAGGAAATGCAAGCCCATGTGCTGTGACTGATATTTTATACCAAGGAGATTTTTGGGCAGGTATTTTGTTAGGAGAAAGCTGCTTTCTACCTGTTATTTTGGTGATAAGGGATTATAGCTATTAATGTTTCACTTTTCTTCATAGAATACTTGCAGCTGGGCTTTAATTTGTTTGGTTTTCTGCATATTTATGTAACTACTGAAAACACTGGAAAGTTACTTTAGTGATTACTGCAAATTTCTACTGCTAATCATTTTGAATGCTCAGTATTAAATTCAGTGTAAACTGTAGTTCATACTATTATTTCWTACTATTTATTTTCATTAATAGTACCCCCTTATCAAGAAAAAGTTTTCCACAAATCTTTCTCACTTCCAAGTTCTCCTTCAGTGTGTTTTATCTGTTTTGCCTGTTTCTAACCAGTTTACATTTGGAAATTACTTATTCAGGCAGCTGTTTTCCTAAGTATTAAAACCTGAATTTTGAAAACTTGAGTTTTATTCCACTATTGGAAGTACAGCTCTTGTTTATTGGTTAATATCTACTCTGTCCTTGGAACATAAATGTATTTGTATATATGCAGTTAAGGGGAGAGTATTTAATGAAATAGTTTCAGTGATGTCATCATCTAAGTTTATTTTATGTTGCTMCTGTGTAAATAGTATTTTTTACTCTAAGGTTCAGACCTTTGATTGTATTTTGATAGCAGTTAATTTCCGTTGCAATTTTAATCTGGGATGGAAGGAATCCAACTATTTCTAAATACCACAATGTGAAAATAACTTTGATTGTAGATTATTATTTTTCCCCACTACGTGCAGCTAAAGACATCCAGTTCACATAGTGTCTTGCTGAATTGCAGTGCAGTTTTTTCTGCCTTCTCTGACTATCCAAATAAAGTGTCTTTGCACAGCACAAAGCACTTCAGGAATACATTTCTGGTTTGCTGTTTTTGGTTTTAATGTGGATTTTTTTTTTAATTTCTTCTTGGAAAGAACTATTTTGTCTCAGTTATATTGCTATTATCTGTTAAATTGCATGGAGAGCTATTTCTCGCTCACTTCCAAAAGGATTTGGTGGCAGGAGGTTTCTTCCAACCTAATTCATTCTCTGGTTCTAGATTATGGGGGAAGAGTAGGGGGTGTAAGGATGGAGTTCTATTTTTTATTCTATTTTTGCATTAATTTTTGCGCTAGCAAAAGTGAGACTGCAAATGTGACTGTGTATTTAGGTAGGATAGGCAGCATTAAGAACATGCCTTGTAAGTGTGTAATTAAGGATCATATTCCTCTCTCCTGGTAGGGCTCTGCCTGTCAATTTATGAAAAGTTTATGAACTTTTCCTATAGATGTAGTATTGAAACATTCCTGATAAGTTTTCTGACCGCTTGTTTGGTTTAGGCATCCCATTCTGGATTGTTACTAATGGTGTCTGCTTTATGTATGGAGATTTGTTTTGTAGAAATTTAGATTCCTGGGGGGRAAAAGAACATTTAGAATTTGAGCAAGTAAATATAAATGCTAAAAAACCACAAGGCAATTAAAAATACTTATTATTATTTTGTGAAAAGTAAGTAAAACATTTTTATGTAGCCTGTCTTTGAGGKTAACAATATTTTCAATGCCTCCCAACAGCACAGGGAGTTTGTTGCCGCACTGTTTTAGTTTGAAGAACCAAACTAAACTTTAGAACTTCTAAACTTTGAAGAAGTTTATAAGAACCAAAAAAAAAAAATCACTTTTATTCTTTTATCCTTTCCTGTAGTTCACGCGTTTCTGTGAAAACTATAAAATTCTTTACTCTGTCTTGAAAAACAAATGCAGTTTTTCCTGAGATGTCTGCTGAAGGGAAAATGGGAAGAAAAGTGATGCAGTTGGGGGATCCTAAGAGTGCTTTCCAAGATTGGTGTGGAGGAACCACTGGTATTTCAAGCAGTTCATTTCTGGTGTCATCTGCAGCATGGACAACACCAGCAGCAAATTGCTTTGCAAGGGTTTCTTCTTTTATACCTGACTGCAAGCCCAAACTTTTCTTTAGATGCTTGAGTATATTCTTGAGCGTTGTTCATGTAGATTTCTATGTTGTTGATCATCTGCCCTTGCTCCTCCACCAGAAGTGAGATCTGGATAAAGAGTTCTTTCACATCTTTGATCTGGTTCTCCAGATTGACCAGTTCTTTGTGTCTCTGCTCAATCTCTGACAGCTGAGCTTTAGTAATCTTGACTTCAGTGAGCAGATTTTCATTGAAAACCTCCCATTTTCCTTGCTGGAGCATGTCATTGACCTCCTCCTCAGACACCTCTTTGCCAGCCACCTCGAGCTGGCGGAGGATGAAGGTCCTGCACTTGTCTTGCTTGGCGGTGATGGCCTCGTTGTAGGCAAGCATGGCCTGCAGGTAGCGGTGGGACAGGAAGGTGTGCTGGGCCGCCAGGATCCTCACCGTGGCTCGCGCTGGCCCCTGCTCATTCTCAGCTCTCCTCACTGTTTTGGACAGCTCRTCCAAACCTCTGCGTACGTGTTCTGCTTGCAGTTTGATTTCCCTGGCTATGTTAGATTCCTTTTTGAGAACGCTGAATCTTCTCATTGAAGACACGAGGCTTTTTTGTTGTTGGCTGAATTTAYTGACTTCTTCCACCAGATTATTAATTTCGTTCTGAAGCTTCTGGATTTCGTGCAAGTGCCTTTCAGTTATGGGCTCTTTTTCATAAATAATGGCCTGCTGTTCAAACTCCTCCTGCTCCTCTTCTTGTACAGTTGCACCATTGTTTTCCCCACCCATCTGTAGTTCCTTAGCCCTCAGTCTGAGCTCTTGCAGACGATCTCTCATGGTTTTTGTGGTTAGGATTCTTGGCTGCTTTTTTTTTTCTTTCCTCTTGCAACACAGGAAGTTAATTCCAGTATCTTTTTTGTTAGGTTTGTTTCATTGCACTGCAATCAAAATGTAACAACARTCAATGTTAGTGGTTATATGTGTGTATGAAAAATAGTTTTGGAGATCAGAGTTACTTCCCTCTGCACCAAAGTAAAAGTAGCAATGAGTTGGAATGCGAAGTATTCTGAACAAGTTGTGAATTGTAGCCTAAGGCCATTTTTGAGGTATATTTGTGATGCAGCACATAGAACTGAGACCAGAGAAGTGTGGACAAGTGTGGGGGGATAGAATGTAAGAAAAGCAGATACAGTTTTGTTTTGTTCCCTAGCTGTTGTGCAAGCTTTACTGGAGAGATAATTAAGAGCAAGATATTTTCTAAAACACGCCCAATGGAAACTAAGTTCAGCTATTTTTAATCATAGAGAAGAAGGTAYTTTTCTCAAACTCTATATAAATTATTTCCTTGGACTGTGATCAAGAATGGAAGATTTCAGTAAGAAGTAACATGTTCAGGACTACAAGATTATGGGATTTTTACTTAGGGTCTTCTCGTTCAATCAGAYGTGTGGCTTTCAGAGGGCTGTTCAAGCAAAAAGGTTAAACAGCACAGTGGGATCTTTTGGCTGTTTCAGAGCTTTTAGGGCTGTTCTCTGAAATAGTAGCCTTAAATAGGTGCAACTCCTATTATACCCTGATTCTACATATTTTACTTTTGCTTAGCAAGCAAATGTAGGATTTCTTAATAGTATCCAAAAGATACATTTTTAGAAACTGCAAAGGGTCTATATGGTAACCTGTCCATATGCAAATGATTTTCTTGTATTTGAACAGATCCAAATGATACTGCTGTGATATTTCTGCTCCCCTACGCRTATTTAAAGTCTCTAAATAGATTTTTGTATAAGTCATGGACTTGAGCTGTGTGGACACATCTTCACAGACTTAAATCTGGCTTTCTGCAGGAGGATAAGCTGAAAAACAAAACTTGAAATGCTTCAGAGATCAGTCATGAGAAAGAATGTTGATATTCTACCCTAGTGTGGATTTTCCTTACTTTTTTTTTTCCTCTAAATGCCTTAATATTTGAATTTAGTGTTTGTTGATTCACATCAAGAGAAGACTTGTGATCAGACAAGTTTGCAAGTTTTTTTTATTGGAGAGTGTTATTCTGGGGTGAGGAAAATGCAAAAYATGTTCATTTCATGACATTAATGCTTCTCCACTGTTGAACTTTTCAGTGGATGTCCCCGTGGCAGAAGTCAGGCAGTTTCTCCCAGATAACATTCTTCAGGAATGTTCCAGAGCTGCTTGGCACTACCAACACGGAAAGTTCAGCCTGGGGCATGTGAAAGGACCCARGGCTGCTAAACACGGCTTCAGAGAAGTGACCTGAAAATCTGTTCTAGTCCAGCCTCACACATCTGCTGACCCATGTTAATTCAGCAGGGCTGGGCAAACCTGGGATTACAAGCAAGTTCTAAGGGCAGCATTAATGCTTATGCTGTGAGGTGACAAGAATTTCTTGTGTCCAGGAGAATAGCTGTGTTCCGTGGAGCTGGAGGGAGGAACCTCACAGAGCTGCAAAACAAATCTGCAAATATTGTTAAATATCACAGAAGTGAGCAGAAAATACTGGAGTTTTTTCTTGTTTAAAGATTAGTCTCACAAAAGACTGGAATGCAAGCAATTGAATCTTAGTTTCATATCTTCTCTACTGTTGGGCTTGCCTTCAAAGCCTGCCACTGAACAGGCTTGCCAGTAATTGTGCTAGTTTATAGTGGCAATTGGAACACATGCTGGTTTCAAAGAAATGAGGATGTCTTCATGACAGAGATAACCTTGGAAATTGTTGGCTTGGTTTCTTGAGTGTTCCACAACAARCTCTGTTCATTTACTGAGTCCTTGTTTTGTCCTACAGGTTTGTATATAGGGGCACATCCTGTTTTTCTTTTGATTGAGATGAAAGCACTTCACTTTCCTTGAAGTTTTTGTCAGCAAAGGGAAAAAATTCCCATTCTTTAGAATGGAGTAAATGGAATAGTGGACTGAAAGCACTCCAGTGACTTAGTGTGGCCCCTACACTCACTGCCCATTGCAGTTATTATCATGCAAATTCATTGGTGATTAAGTTTGTTCTTCTTGAAGCATCTTTGTCTATAGCCATCTATAGTTACATATAGTTGGCAGGTTCAGAAATGCAATTTTCACATCCTTGTCAAATATATTTTAAGGGTATTGCAAGAGTCTTTGCCTTCTGATAACTTGGCTGTGTTGCTTCTCAGGAACAGGGTTATATGAATCTCACAATTTAAACAGATGCCCTTGCTTAATTGCAAAGCAACCACACAGAATGTTCTTCCACCTGTTTGATAAATTTATCAGTAGACCCAGGAAATACAGAGCCTACATCTAAAACTAAGATCTAAGATTTGGGCTACATTAAGTTAAAAGACATAATTAGATATGTGAAATAGGAAAGTTAATCATGTGGAATTCTCCTSTTTCTAGTTGCACTTGGATTTAATGTCTTCTAATTTGGCTTTGTTGAATTGTTTTATTTCTTCCCCAGTCCCCAAATTACCAAAGCCTCCAGTTCATTTTAGTTTCTGCTTTTGTTCACTATTTCTTAGTTATTCAGCACTTTGATTAAAATGCCTGTCAGCAAAGGCTCTGTTTCTATTTGATCTTTGATACAATTTGCCACCTCACCTTGGTTTTAGTATCTTCTAGAGAAGAGGACTTGCAGGCAATCAAGGAACAAAATGCTCTCYTTAAGAGCTCTTTGCTATCTATGATCTGAGTTCTGGTTCATGCTGCCATCTTTACCTCTGCTGAAACTGCTGTATTTTTTTGTTAGTGTGTTTTCTTTGTTCTGGGAGGGTTTTTTTGTTTGGGTATTTTTAAATGACTGCACCAGAAATAAGGATAGGCTTGTTTTCTTGACCCTTAGCTATGAGTCAGTTAAGGGCACTGGGTAGACTTTCAGGCAATGTGTCCCAAAGGAATTTCATGTTACATGTAATCCTAAACATTTTTTTTAAAGTTATTATTATTTCTTATTAATTTTCAAGCTGCAATGGAATTACATTACAGCTCTGTCATGTCATGCCAAGGAACCCATCTAACTTTTTTCTGAGCACAATGGCAATGAGTAAATCTTGAGAATCATACTCTGGAGCTTGATTACTGGTTAAGTGTCTTAAGCTAGCAACAATAAATTAGTGAGACACATATACTATTTAAATGGTTATAGTTTAAAATTCTTACAGTAGTCTTTGGGGAAAGCTGGTGTTTTGAGTTGAAATTTAGTTTCTGCTCTCTCAGGTTCTCACAAGGAAAGAAGGCACTTGTTTRGTGGTGTTTTGAAATCTTGCCCTGTTACTCAGATGTGTCTGAGGTTACTAAAGTAGGACATCTTGCTGTAAGTTACGTTTAGTTTCTCCTTTGTTTGTAAAGTTTCCTTTAACTTAAATACCTTGTAAACAAACATACTTAAAAACCAAGGATTATAGGACACAAGGTGGTTGGATGAAAACATCCTGTTAAATATCTCTGTTTTAAGATAAGTCCTTGGAAAAACACACTTAAAAAYAGTCGTACGTTCAAGTGTCTGTTTGTGGAAAGTGTGGGAGTGGTTCAACAAGAAAATACCAAAGGCAGAGAGCTTCCCCTGCCTGAAAATATGCCACAGATGAGATGATAGTGCAAAATCAATAACAGTTTCAGCAAAGGGGATGATCACAACTCCTCCCTGGTCAACCTGTGCCAGAGCCTCCCCACCCCCACAGTAAAGAAWTTTGTCCTAACATGTGATGCATATCTTTCCTCTTGCATTTAAAACACTTCTGCCTTATCCTATCACCATGTAAAAACTGCCACAAGACTTTCCCAGGGAAACCAAAATTACCAGAATGTACAAGAATAGAAATGCTGCATCTGAATCAAGGTAGCTTGGGAATTCTCTAATTAGTGTGAAATGGATTGTGGGAGGTGGGGAAATGCGGATATTGAGTAAAACCAAGAAATTCAAATACAGTAAAGCAGACCTGAGTATTCAAAAAATTCGTAAGGTGGGGAAGAAATAGGCCAAAGAAGCTGGCAAAGTGTAGCCAAATCATGCTGCTCTGGAGTGAGTTTTCCAAGAGACATGGAGAGAGGGAGAAGAGACTGMAGATGTTCTTGAGCTTTTAACCACAAATCTGTAACACAGACTGTTGTAGGAGATGTATCTGTCTTGCATTGGTGTTTTGCTATTTTTGAAGTGTTTGGTTCAAACATACAAAGCGTGAATCAGCTGTAAATCTGAGCTTGTTCCTTAGAGTTTGGAAATCTCTGTTATGATTGTGTGGCTGGAGATGTAGACTTGAGGAAAAGCATCTCCCAGCATTTCCATGTCTGTAGACATTCTGCTCATACTTTGGGTAATAGAAGGTGAGGAGTTCATGCTTTTGCACTGACATAATTCCCAGTGAAGGTGATGGACACTGCACCTCACTGACAAAACAATGATCTCACTCTGCAAGTCACTTAGTCTGCAGCTAATTCTCTGTCATTGGTAAGAACTTCACGTTTTGATGGTGATTTTTTCACCTATTTAACCAGAGATCTGTTGTCAGTAGTGCTCTTCAAGAATCCTCACAACCCTAGCAATAAAGTCATGATCTCCTCTGCCCAAAGATCACTTCATTAAGGTCCAAATATTGATATATTTTAAAGCAGTACTTGAAAATARAACAGGAGCAAGAGAAAGGGCTGCAGCAGGATAGAGTACAGGTGGGATTGTTTCCATTTAATAGAATATGTAGTTTGAACTCATACTTAACAGCTTTGTATTGCTCTAAGGGGTGTGAGAAATTTGTCTTCCTGACAGTAGAAGTGCAGACTCAGAATTTGTGCCATGTWCCATCCCACCTGCTTCACATTCCCTTTCCATCTTTTGTCAGACCACAGAGCTGCCTATCACAGCCTTGGAACTCACCTGTAATAAATGTAAGGCAGATTTTTATAAAAAAAACATACAGGCAATTTGACTATACTGAATTTGCCTATGGTTTGATATATCAAGGTGAAATACAGTATAAGAAACCAATTCACTTTTTTTAATCTTGTCCAAAAATATAGTTATATCACTTATTGTTATTTGGTTTGGAATTACACATCTGGAAGCTGAACATAACTTGCTTTAGGTGAGCTCAGCCATTGTTGGCTGCAGCCTGTTTGACTAAGAGGTGAGACTGAACTGATAGCAGAGCAGTGTGTCACAAAACGTTTTCAGTAAAGAGGAATATGATTCAGACCCGTGGTGAGAAGGAGGCCACTTAAGAAAATGAAACTAATTATAATTGCTGTTCTTATGACCAGTTCAAAAGCTAAYATGAGACTAAAGTTGCCTAGAGATATTGTAAACAGGAGGAGTTTAGAATCTTAGTTTTAACTGTTCTCTTATTTAAATGTGACCTGGAGGAACTGTCTAGGGGAAACTTTGACTTATTGAAATGTCTCCTACAGCTCCCTGAAGTTGCATGAAAGTAGGCCAATAATCTTGTAGCACTTTATTCACCTTTTTCTCATTATAGTTTACCACAATATTCAAAGTGTTGTTTTGCATGAGAATTGAAGGCATGAATTGAAATTAAGTCCCTTAATTTGAGAAAGAGCCACCTGTTAGCCATCAAAATTTACCGATAGGTTTATCATTATTGTCAGCAACCCAGAAGGGGCCAGGACTTGAAATGCTAAAGAAGAATGTGCTTTAAGATCTGCTAACTCTTCCATTTGGAAGGAAATCTGCAAAAAATCATCTGATAGAGCAGGCTCAGAACTTCATTAAGAGTGGCTTCTGTGRGCCACTTTAATATCTTGGTCTGTTCTTCTATTTGTTTGTTCAAAGTATGAAGAATTATATTTTCCATGACTTCCTCAAAAACCTTGTGAACTGCCMATAATTGAAGAAGAAGGAACAAGAAAAACAAGCAGACAAGTCACTTATTTTTGCCTGTGTGCGGGTCAGAAGTTTGACTTTCAYGGATGTTAACRTAAGCAAAGCATAAAGAGAGAAAGYTTTTCAGGCTGCATCTGCTGAGGYCTCACTTCTTTGGGATAAAACATCCTTGTGATGGCTGTCCACAGGATGGCTCAAGATAAAGGTTAATGGATGAGAGATAAAAATTCCAAAGGGAAAAAGGGTAGAGCAGCATTTTTTTAAATAGAAGATTCACAGTAGAGTGAAGAATAGAAGAATATGGCATCGTTCTTTCCCCGTTTAGACTGCTGTTAATTTCAAAGGTTTTGGCTTTGTTTTCCCAGTTAATTCCATCCCTTAAAGCTAAGACTTCTTGAAGTAGTCTTAAAGACTAATCTTGATCGTAGGTAAACCATTCTCATAAAGATTCATTTTCCTACAGTTGCTTTCAATCATGGATATTGTTGTGATGCTGTAATATTTTGACCTCAGGGATGCTTAGCTCTTCATTAATTTTGATGGACACTATGTAAGTATACAGCATAGTGTCCATCAAAATTTTGTCCATCAAAATCTTACAGCATATGCTGTAAGATCTGACACAAAATTCTGGGGTTGTGATCATTAATTCTAAATAAATATAACAGCCAAAGTAGCATATCTGAGACATTTTTACAGATCCTGTAGTGCAAAGTAAACTTTTAATACTGGTTTGGTTTCTGTTGGKGTTTTTTTCCCCTCTTTGGTCAGTAATTGAGATTTTATAGACAGGTCAAGGAACTTCTATAGCATTCAGACGTTGTTTTTCTCTAGCAGAAGTGGCTTCTAAGAGAAATATTGTCAGTGAACTGTAGATGTCAGTTGTGCCAATGCACACATAACACTCCCTTTCCACATTGTTTCCCGTGACTCTTAAAGTTGAAAAGCTCTCCTGTTGCTTAGAAAAATCCCACTTGATCTAAAAGCAGTAGGTGCCAACTTTCTCTTTATTTCTTGCATGAGGCATGTTTGTTATACTAAGACAATTCATATATACTTTATGTGAAACTGAAATAAGCCAAGCATGATTTTATAGATGAAAGCTTCTTACTCAGCAAACTTAATATGATAAACTAACAGCCACTCTGCTGTGCTTTCAAGTATGTTTTGATATATACCTCCTACAGGTTTTTAATCATGACAAATTGCTATATATGAAATTCAGCTGACTTGGAGAATTAAAATCAAGGTCTGTCTTTTAAGATAACTGATGTATTTCCTAAAGAAGGGGTTTTTTTTGCATAAAACTTGCCTCAGACCCTGTTGTTCCTATGCAAGAGCAGCCRAGCTGTGAGTCCATATTCACCCACAGAAATACCTAACTCTTTGCAAGGCAGAYATACATTATTTTTATGTCTTGACACTTAGGCACATTTCCATTCTAAATCCCACTACAAAGCCTTTTTCTGATATTTGCAAATTTAGAAACATTAAGTAAGAGAAGAGTATTTACCTCTGAATCCTGTGCTGGTGGCTTTTACCCTTTACACAGGAACTCCTGAGGTTAAGCTTCAGTATAATCCCAAAAAACATTTTTCCAGAATATTCCCTAGGCAACCTKTTGTGAATAGCATTCCATGAAGTATTTCCTTCATTCCTCCTGCTTCTGATTCTTCTATTGTCGTCCAAGTGTGATCATCCACAGGAGTGGTGGGTAGAGTGAGAGAGAAACTGCCTTTTGCAACTGCAGGAGACAGGCAAATTGATTACTTTGTGCCCGGGGAATCTGGTTGTGCCTGTTTGAAAGCCAGCCCTGCTGGGAGGCGSATCCCTCGGAGTGCCAGGAGCAGGAAGTGCCTTGGAGTGGTGGAGCCCTGCTTACCTTGGAAGCTCAAGTGTAACTGCAGGCTTTGCTTTCTCCTGCACCAAAGCATGGAGGGAAAAAGAATTATTGAGGGTAGGTGCATCTGTTCATGGGGATAAAAAAGCCTCTGCGGAATAATGTGTTTTGCTACAGTATCTTGAAAATATTTGAMGTCTGTTTAGAAGTTTGACCTAAAGTCTGAAGCAGGCAGGGGTGTCCAGCAGTAGATGGACCTCAGCAAAACCACTTCAGTTCCTGGGGAGAAGAGGCAGAGAGCCGCTTTTCTGGGCACAGCACCTCAGCCATGTTTTTGTCAGTATTGCTGCAGAGAAAGTGGAAGCTAATTGTCCAGAAAGACAAACATGACACCTTTCAAGGTGTTAGAGGTTAAAAATCAGCAGCTACTGCGAGCTGTGGGATGTTAGTGTCAAACTGCCACTGAGCTATGCAGCTTACCAGCATTTCATTCTGCTTCAGCTGTGCTTTGTAGGCTGTGCAGAGGAAAAATAGTGCAAATAGTGCAGTTAGTTAATCTTCAGGTGAGAGAGGAATAGGCTGTGGCAGCAAGCACTGCTCAGAAATATTTCCTTCAATTAGCTCTAGATGAATTGACAGCRCTGCTGAGGAATGCTTTTTGAGACTAAGAGGCAGCACAGTAGGATTTTCAGACTATAACAAAATAGGTTACCTAGGGGAGAAAAAAGTGGAGGTAATTTTTTCCCAGTCTTTYAATTAACTTTTTTGCACTGCATCTCAGTTTTTCCCTGGTTTAGCTTTGGTTTCATAGCTAAATACTGAGAGGACAAGTCCTGTTCTAGCTGGTTGGTGAAAGGAAGCAGTGCCAGAGTATTGTAAACATASTGAAAGTATCACAGGTTCTGTATATGCATTGAGCAGCAGTTTGGGAATCCCTGCACTAAATCATACAAAGCACTGCAGAAGTTCTTAAGAAATGRGAATTCATTATCAAGGAAGGGCAGGGAAGAGCTTTATGCTCTTACCAGCTCTGCTGGCCAAGCCAGCAAARTTCTGATTATCAATAGGACATAGGGATTTTTATCCCCAGGATGATGATAAATAAGTGAATGGTTTGGACCRCAAATAGTTAAGAATGGTGAAGATTGAGAGAGACTGGACATTTGAGAAGCTGCTTTTCTATGGTCTCCTTCATAAACAAATTCTTCTTGAAAAGGAAGATGAAAGATTAGATAATGAATCGTAGCTCATGAGGGTAATGGTGACAAGGAATGTGGGGTTTTGGGCTGTAGATGCAACACAGCTTTTTTTCCAATGTTTTTGATGCTGAAAAATCTCTTGGGAGTAAAATAGTTATGAATTGAAGCTCTCATACTGGGATTCTGGRGAATAGGGACAAATAAGGTCTTAGATCAAATTAAAGTGCTGACAAGTTCTGGTACCTATGGAGTGAATTCTTACCACTGTTCCTTCCCGGCAAGGAATTAACATAAATTCAAATTACAAGCTTTGGCYTAAGTTCCCTAAAAGCCATTTGAGTTAACAATAATGACTTGAGWTTTCAGGAGGAAGGCTATGATGTCTGGTTCCAAGACCTTCTGCCCCTAAGCTCATGGGTGCCAAATATTTGTCTTCCTATCCAGAAAATTGAATCAGAGTTCTCATGTCATTGAAATGTTGCAAAATTTTAGAGGAGCATTATTTTAGTGGAATTCCTTTATTAGAGAGAAGCAAGTAAAAATTTCATATTTTCTAATGCTATACAGCACTCTAGATTGGATTATTAATGTTATAGAAAGTGCAAAATAAGGTTGGATTGTAATTTTATACTCCTAAATGAATGTCTGTCTTCTAGAGTTCTGTTTCCTACCATATATAAGTGACAAGACAATGATCTTCATCTTACAGAATACTTATTCTGTGAGTTATGTGGAAGTCTTTTGCTTTCCTCCATTTAATAACATTAGTTTTTAGTGCCATTCATGCAAGTTCTTCCCTCTACACTTTAAGTTTTACTCAGGAAGAGCAAGTTCAAAACATTGTTAAGGATCAGAGAGAAATGCTGGGTAGCAGGCAGAGCTGAGATGATCCTGAAGCACTTTTAAGCAGGGAAATGCTCACAGTTGGGGAAGTTGCAAAACTGTGAACTTTCCTCCAGAGGCTCCAAGATGTAAAGCAGGAYGGTCTTTTATGTCCATTTTCTTAACTATAAATATGATTGCTTTCTCTAGAAAGAATATTAATTTATTACTAAGCACCTTGGTGATTATCTAACATTAGTATCTGATGAAAATAGTGCATAGATATGAACATGCTTATTGAGTAGAAGAAATAATTAAAGCTGAAACAAGGAATTTSACATTTTCTTTCTCAGTCTTCCCCTTCTTCCTAGTTTTGTCACAAACTCAGCTTTTGGAGATGTGAGAGCCTCTCTTGTGGCAGGATGCTGAGTGTTTTTGATCTTCCCTCTAGGCTGGCAAATAAGCAGGACAGAGAAGGAGCTCTGTCAGAAGCAGATGTGATTGAGTCCTTATCTCTGGAAAGGCTGGTTAATGAACACAAGTGTCTCTGTCAAATTGTAAGTAGATTTTAAGATGCTGTATTTTCTCATATCTGTGTAAATCTTCCATTAAGGTAGGAGATTAGGCTACATGGCATAAAACTGAAATTTAGATGTAGTATTCATTGGCCTTAAGAAAAAACCTAGCAGGAAGTCACTGTGGGGGGAGCAAAAACCAGAAATCTGTATGAAAGCTGCTTAATATTCGTCAATATTTCAGATAATATATCCAAGTTAGTAGTCCCTGAWGTTTTGCTTTAAGCCTTTGTTTTAATCTACCAGTGTCTTAGATAGGGCTTTACTTCCACAATCTTTTTCTGATGGCAATAAAAAACATTTTGAAAGATAATGAGGGTTATGGTGTTATTAACCAAGATAACAAGGCAGTTKTGCAAAACCATTTAAGCTTTGGATTTCAAAATTAAAAAATAATTTTAATTCATTAGGGAGATTTGCRAAATTTATAGAGCACTGCATACTGCTATTATTTTCTCTAATAGCTGAGTTAGAGCAGGGCATAGCTCTGTTTATTATGTCATGATTATCTGAGTGKTTTTCTTCTGTTAGTGCGCTTTCCACTATGCACATATAGCAATCATAAAAATTAAATTTGCAAGTTCATCCTTGTTTTTTTTCCAAGGAGCTTCTGTGCCAAAAATATTTTCTTGAAAAATATTCAGTAAAAAATGACCTGAAAGATACTAGTATTCCAATACATCTGAATTGCTTAATTTCTGACATGCTATTCTTGTTCTTTATTTATGTTTTGTGTGTAATTAGGAAAGACATCAGATCACACACTCTTAAGACTGTTTCATACTCTAATGGATGCCTTCTGTACCAGGCTCTTCAAAGATAAACCTGGTCCCAAATTCCTTCAGTACGAGGACTCCTGGGGTCAATTCAAACAGAGGCGTTGTGAAACAAGATGGAAAGTTAGGCAATGACCAAAAACCATTTTGTTGTTTCTTATAGTTAGTTTTCCACTAGAACTTTAAATTTCACCACAAAGTATTAAAGCAAAATGAAGGAGTAATTTGTCTTGCTGTTGGACAGTGTCAGTGACAATGACCTTCCTCTTTTTCTTATTTAATGTCTGTATATTCMATTTTTCTTAATTTTTATGTTTTGTAACCAAACTGCAGCAACAATAATCTTGGTACAAACTGAGAAGAGCATTGCCCCAGTGTTTGATCTCAGTTTTCTCAGAGAAACAAGTTGTATACACCTTCTATACATCTCCTTCCTGAGTAGGTTCTGCTACTCTCTGCTGGAGAGTATTGCAGGGTTCCATAGTAAAAAGGACTCATATTTGAACCTTAATTTAAACATAATTGGTCAGTTGTTTTCTTTTTCTGTTGCAAATTTGACATTCCATATCTGACTGTGGTGCCATTTAAATCCTTGTCAGATGGAGAGAGCACTGAGAGTTTTTTAGATGTTGGCATTGGAGAATCTCTTTTCATCTTCATAAACACAAATCCTGAACACCATCAGTGTGAAGTATCATCTCTACATGTCATACACAGASCTGGATCTATTCAGTTGTTATTCAGAGGATGTTTTAAAAGACACAGTGTTCCAAAACAATCTAGAAAACTGTTCCCAGGAGATTTTGAGCGAACATCTTTTCCATGTTCCAAGCTTGAATCAAGCTCTGCCTCTTTTGTCCCAATTAAAACCTATTTAATTTGTCTTCCTGACATTAAAAATTAAGAGGAAATAATTCTTTTTCTATTTGCAGTTTCACCTTATGTTTTTGAAGGCTATTATCCTATCTCCCTGAAGTGCTTTAATCTCAAGAAAGGCACTCTTGGTCCTTCAGTGTTTTCTTACCAGATGTGTTTTCAGAACTATTTTCTCAATGAGGTTTGCATTTCTCTTTCAACGGATTTGCCTAGATCATGTTTCTCTCACTTGCTGCTGAGAGTATAATGATGAAAATTATTACTCCAATTGAATTGCAGTGCCTGTTCTGATGTAAAAAATTGGTTTGACAGCTTTTCTGTCAAATTCACAGGGGATTTTATTTACTCYCGAGATGCTTATGAACATGTTGAACTTTTTTTCATGAACTGAAGCAAAACTGATTCTCTTTCATCTCAGATTTTTCCATTTTGATTGATAAATCTAGCATGGACTATTTATAACCCATAATTCTCAGTGTTTTACAAGCTTCACAGTCGACAGTAATTGTTCAACTAATTTCTTGTTTCCAGTCAAGGAATGTGTTCTGAACTGCAAGTTTTTCCSTCCTTTCCTCTATATTTACAGGAGCCTTGCTCAGCAATCATGGGCTGTGGGAAAAAAATTGACAAATCAATCAAAAAGGGATTATTTTGGCTTCTCCATATCATAGCAAAAGATTTTGATGCCTTAARTGAGCGCATCCAGAGAGACACTACAGAGCAGAAGGCACTTGAGGAGCAGAAGAAACTGGAGCGAGCTGAGCGAGTCAGGAGGATACGGGAGCAGAGGTATTTTCCTGTGATCCCCACTCCATCCCTTCCTCCCTTCTCTGAGATATTTGGGTCATTCCTGTGTGTGGATTTTTTGGGAACCAGGCTATCCAGGATTTAAAGCTTCCAAGCCAAAAGTCTTGAAGTTTTTGCCTCTTCATCCCTTTTATTTGATTTGCTGCATGCTGGAAATGTGAATGAGAATTGCAAGGTAGTTGTGGGATAAATTTGGCCTTACTGATATAACTTCACAGAAGGCTGACCTAAAAAATAGTTCTTGTGATTTAATCTGAAGTTACCTTCTAAAATAAAGTATTAAGTTAGACTCTTTAACCCATGTGTGAATATCATAGACTAGATATTAAAATTTATTCAATACTATGCTTAATAAACTTCAGGATATCCAACAGGTGAGGCATGGAGAAACTAAAGATGACACAGTGAGGGAAAGCAGGATAACTGATTTATTACTCCCCTTTAAATCCCTTTCTGGTCTTTAGCAGCCTGCTGTGGTGCCTGTGAAGAGGTGATATGAATAATTTTACTGGGGCATTAAAATATTTGCTGAGCACCCCTGTCCTCTCCTCTGCCTTATATAGGCAGAGAATTTTGAGTCTCAGTTACTCTGAAAAGTAGCTGAGGAATATCTTAGACTATATTCTGGATGTTTTGGATTAAATAAGCAAGTAAAATACTGAAGTATGTTTTAAACAGCTGTAACTTGACATGGTCTTCATATATATTCACAAATTTCAAAAAAATTGGTTTGCTCCTAATCTGCTACATGTCTCTGCACACACAAAACCTCCTGACCRTGTTGCTTTATGTTGGGTTTATGCCACACTGAGAAGTGTAGTGGGGAGGGCTGACATTGTTCTCTATAAAATGTATGGCTTCTTCATAATTATTTATTCATTCTACTTCTTTTCCCTTCCCTTGCCCCCAAAAAACACCCCCAAAACCAAACACCAAAACCAYGGAAACAACACAAACCCAACAACAATGCCAAAGGGAAAAAGAAGAAGGAAATGCACCTGAGGAGGAAGACCCTGAGCCTGGGAAATGTGGAAACCCCTTCCAGCCTATATCTGCTGTAATCTCTGAGGTAGGAGAATATGTGGAAATCTGGACCTGTTTAGAACTACAACTAACAAATGTCTGAGAGGCAATGAAAAAAAGGAAAGASTTGTTCTAAGTTTGTCTGCACAGCACTTCTTTAATTTTGGCAGCCTTGTTTTCTGTGCATTATGAATCAATGTTTTTGTGATAAGAAAACCTCTATWATTGATTAGGGAACAAAAGTTTTGTAGACACAGTAAAATAAATGTAAACACATGAGTGAAAACATTTTCTAATTAAACTCCTGGGATTCAGAAGTGGAAAATATTCAAGGTCTATTAGTTTCTTCTGAGGTGTCTTAGTGATGTGGTTAGTCATATMAAATCTTCCTGACTTCTTGAGTTATTCAGATTTGTAAGCATAACCTCTTTTYAGTTGAAAATAGACTCTTGAGTATTTTTATTAATTTTGAAATATGAAAATAAAGTTTCCTTAACCTACATTTCTGAGTTCATTTTTTTTTATTCAGTTGCCTGGAGATAACACAATCTAAAGAAACACGTAAACTTTTCCAGCAAGTAATTCAAACGTTTGCTTTTTTCCAAGACAGAAGCACCCATATCCACAGAACATGTCAAGGCAGCTACATGCACAATAATCCATTTARTAATAACATCAAAAACAAGAAAATAAAGGTGCAGCTGTAAATATTGCAGAGATGGTGATTTAGTGACACAGAATTGTGAAGCAGCCAGTCATTGAGGCTGTATGCCACAATAGGTATTTATCCAAACTGGGATAGCATTTTCTGGAGACTTAGGCTCTGTGCATCTGTAGCATCTGTATTTTTTTTAACTAACACAAAAAAAGTAATTGAGGAGAAAGAAAGTAGAAGATTGTTTCAAGAAAACAGGCAATAAATCTAAAGATCCTCTTGCTTTACCTCTCCCTTCTTCTGGATAGGATATTGGAAATTTAAGTTCTTCATCTATTTGAAAATAAATTCTATTCTAAATGAAGGCTATTTGGAGAATATTTTCATTTTTAGTAACCTTTCTGTCCTACTAGTTAGTTTACAGCATTAGAAGCCATTTTAAAAAATTCTTGTCCTTTTTGTTAGAATGAAAAACAGCTGGAAAAGGAAAAGAAGAGACAAAAGTTGGAGACTGAGAAGGCTGCAATTGTCGTGAAATCCCAAGCAGAGCAGGACCACTTATCAAGTAGCAGTAGCCAAAACACAAATGACAGCAGGCTGGAAAGGTGCAACTCTACAACTGCCCAGCTTTTGCAGCATGCAGAAGAGAGTGACCAACAAGCCTCAGAATGCCTTGACTCAGGTAAAACTGCTGCCTTTTAAATMATTCCATGTGATTTTTCACATGCTTCTTCCTTCTGTCCATGTTATTTGTCATGATAGAACATGTGTCATCTATTGGGAACACAAAAATGCAGGAACAGGTTATATAACTTGAATTTCTTCATGGAAATTTCTTCATAGAGTTAGCATGTATTTTATGCCCAGAGCTTATTTTCTACAGCAAAATGTTGTGTGATTGACATTTTCCATAATTTTATGTCTAAGCCTGGACTGAAAACTCTGATCTGTCTCCCCAACAATTGTATTAAAATCTTATGTAGGTTATTACCTGAATATAACTGTAGGATATGTAATGTTGTTTTTTTTTTCTGTTGGATGTAGATAACAATAAGAAAAAAAGTAAAAAACCAAAATTAAAAAGGGGCCACAGAGTAGAACCTGTTAATGCAGAGGACTCTCTTCCCAAGAATCCTACACCACCAGCAGCCCTTCCACCAGGTAAGTGTAAAAACAGTAATTGATGTCTCAATTTGTAGTTGGTAATCCTTTAAAAGTCTCACTTGTGAATGATGAAACTGGACTGGCTTTCATACAGAGAGGAGCTACTAAATCTTCCTCTCTAGGCAATCTTTAATGCAGTTTCCCACTTCATGATATGAACTTCCAGCAGTATTTATTTGACCTATTCCATAGGGAAATCATAATTTTCCCAAAAAAAATGAGCCAGAAACTTGATTACTACTGAAGTGATTAAAAATAGCAATATTTTCAAGGTTAATCAGTTTGTTTTTGAAGTATTTCATCATTCTTCACCATGGATGCAGTGCATAGCTTGGGCCTTTCAAAATGCTTTGTTTTCTCCCAAGGAGATGTGGGGTCTGTACAGCTCAGAATAACCCAGTGCAGTCATGGAATGCTCTGACAGTTTTTGTTTTCCTGTAGTTGGATGGGGAACTCCCAAACTTAATAGACTTGGAAAACTTGAGCCTCTTGGTGAAACACATCATCCTGGTAATTGAAAGTATTTGGAGCTTTGTACCTTACCATTCTCCATTGTCCATTCACTTCTACATTCACTTCATTCTTTGTCTATTTTCCATTTCTAAATTCCAATTTTCATTGACCAAAAACTTTCCCTTTTGCTTAGTAGAAAGCATCTTTTTGATTTTTTTTCAAGTGTAATTTTTTAATAGGAAAAACAATGAGTTCTCTCCAATTTCCTCATAAAGTTTAAAGTGGAATGGGATATCAGAAGTTGTTAATGATCTGAAGTTATTTGCACCTAAAAATTATAAAGTTGCAAAGAGTAATGGGGCCAGTTACTTGARTCCAAATACATACTGCATTTTAAATGAAAATGTTTAACTGAAAATATCAAGGTGCAGTAAGCAGTCTTGATTGGTTGCTTCAATAATGACTATTTTCTATTTTTGGAAGACTGTGGAAGACTTTTTCATATGTTGATACAACATTTTTTCTTGAGTTTGAGATGATAGCTTCTTCATTCTTCTTACATTTTTATTTTTCAAATTTTGAGAAGTGAATTTGGAGACATCTGGAACACAAGRACAAGGAGGTTTTCTGCCAGAGAACCAAAAAATGCCTGAAGGGGAAAAAATTTCTGAACCCAAAATACTTATTTCTCMCAGGAAAGAAATTCATGTGCTTAAAATGTAGTTTGTAATGTTGACCCTAAACCCATCTTGCTCTTTTTTTTTTAAAGGSAAATAGAGAGAAGGTGACAAGAAATGAAAGCCAGATGAAGAGGTAGGGAGGGGAAGAAAAGGAACTTGATTTTTATCTGTGCCTAATGGAGGTGTTGCATTCTGTAGGAAGAGCATGGGTAGGACAAAGAGGAAAAAACCTGCTTAAGCTAGGTGTTAATTTGTAAAATAAGTACAATTACTAAATAATTTTGGAAGCTGAAAATGGCAAATATATTGGTAGGGAAATTATCTCTTGACCAGAGGTGTAAGAGCAAAMTTGAAGTATTCAGAATTTATAGCTGAATTCAAGGCATGGCCTACTCTTTAGGAGATTTATTCTTTTTTCCAGGAATTTTGAACCACTCACAAGATTGACACTTGAAAATCCTAGCAAGAAAACTGCTATTAGGAAGGCACTATTTATAAATGAAAAAAGTTCTTCACATTTATAGGTCAGCACTGTCAAACCTTTAGTTAGGTCTTGATTTCCAAAAACATCATTTATTTATTTCATTTGCTTACAGCAGCTGTGGGTTTTAACTCTGTCAATTTGAGATCCATAGAATCAGAGAATTACTGAGATTGGAAAGGATCCTTAAGGTCCTTGAGTTCCACTGTTAACCCAGCACTGCCAAATCCATCCTGCACTGATATAATTTCCCACCTGGACTTGCCCATTTTCTCTCACACAAAGTGTTTTTCAATGAATTCTTACATATATTGCACACTGAGAACCYGCTCCTCACTGGAAACTCCGAGTTTCCCTAAGACCAGTGGAGCCTACCTTGGATTCTTTTTTTATAATAATCCCCAAATTGTATCTTTCTGAAAATCAACTTATTTTTGGTTGTCCCCTCAGCAGAGAAATAAATCAGTGTTGATTTTTTTTCCATTCCTCCACTTTTGCCCAAAATTCAAAGGTGGGTTTAAAAGCTTTTTCAGAYGTTCAGACTTTGTAGTTATACGCTTATATTCACTGAAGACTGCAATTTTTCCAGTCATGCTAATAATTTTGGCACAACATGAGGTGATGAGTGCCTGTTTATTGTCATTGAGGAGGATACATTTGCAAGWATGTTAAACCTCTTTTATTATAGGAGGTAAAATTCTTTGCCAGTCCTAAAGTGCTCTGCCAGACCTCAAAAAATGGATGAATAAAACCATCCAGYGGACAGATTTTCATTGACCTTTGAATCATTTGTTGCAGTTTTCTTGCTGCTGTAATTAGTGCTATTGAAATCGAAATATTTATGACAATAACATAAAAGTGTTCTCATTTTGCTGACTAAATGTAAAGATAATTAAAACCTCGATCCTACAGACAGCTTTACATATTCTTGAAGTAGTGTAGTCCAGTTTTCCTTTTGTTAATCTCAGCTCAGGAATGCAATTCTAACAGAAGTTATTGCATCTGTAGGACAAGTGGGATATATTCTTCTTGGAAAATGATGATTTATTAAAACTGAATTTTGTGTTGGCAGGCCATCAAGGCTTTTTCTTGGGGAAGAGGTGGTCTGTATAAACAGAATTGAGATTTGAATGCTTCAAAAAGCTGCTTTTATTTTTTTCTTGATTTCTACCTCTTTCCTCTTACCATCTTCCATATTTTTTTGTTTGTGAAGTGCTTTGCATGTTCCAGTCTGCATGTTTTTTTTACTTTACATCCATTACAAATGTTTGAGAACACTTGTTACTCTCTTCTGATGTACTTATTAATTTTGTCTTGTACAATTTTACCACTCTAAATTCCTTTATTGACTAAAGGAAATGCTGCAGTTTTATCTAAAAATTCTGAAATAGTGCTTTTAGAAAGTTATTTTAGCTTGGAAGATAAATGCCATGCATAAATTGTTCCAAAATTTGGGATTCTGCTYAGTATTACTGTCATCTAAAACTATGTTGCAGTTCAGTCTTGAATATAGCAACATACAAAGTTCAGTGTTTCGTTTTTTCGGTGTTATTGTACACTTTGAATTTCTCCTTTCCTATTTTTAGGGATGTTTACAGATACCCTTTGGGCTTGATCTTGCAAATGCTGATGTATAACAAAATGTAATTAAACCCTCCTTTGGCCAATCCATCTCTAGACATTAATTAGCACTAGGTTTGAGAGTTTGCTTGGAGGAATTAGCTCTAAACTCAAAGAATACCTGGCTTTCATTAAGGAAGTAGGAATTTAGTAAACATTCTTTGAGCCAGGAAGGTGGTAGGTGACAGATTCATGTGTTTCTCTGCTCTGGAATTTCTTCCACAGATTTCTATGGAAAGCCTCTGCCCCCGCTGACTTTACGCCAAAGACCCAACAGTGATACCCATGATGTCATTGCTTAACTGGAACACAAAGAGAATTTTAAAAAACATAAATTAAAAATCCTATCTTTTTTTTTTTTTTACCCTTGAAGGAAAATTTTTTACGTGACATTTTATCAGCATGTGACAACTAAACATGGAGTTCATCCTGTTGTGCTTAATGGTCAGACTTTATCATTTACTTTTCACATCACCAGCTCTTCTTCAGGATTTTTTTTGGTTTACTTATGAAAAGACATGGCTGTAAACCTGAAGAGAAACACCTTCAAGATCCCATAATACTGGATTGTACATTCCCACTGAGACCTTTCTCCAGGTGCTGTGCAGGTGTTGGTATTTTTTCAGGGAATAAATTATTCTAAAGCATTTTGTAAGATTCCTGTATGATAGGGTGAATATAGAAAGGTTAAACAAATATTGAATATATTTTTCTACCTTTTTATAAAACAAGTTGAAAGTTTGAGTGGAGCTGTGTACCTACTACCAATGAAATGATAACTAGGGAGCATTATAAAGTTGATAGTCAAGTGCATAAAAATAAAGTGTGTTTGACTTTTAGATTTCTTTTACAGCACCAATACCTTTTCTTAGGTATTACACTACATATTTAATATTTCTGGCAATCTGAAGCAGAGGGTACGATAAAAAAATAAATATATATATTTTTTACAAAATAATGCTATTTGAACTATCTGGAAGTTTTCTTACCTGTTGTTTTCTTTGTTTTGTTAACTGCGTTTGACATAGGTAATAAATTCTGTGGAAAAATATAGAGTTAATACTGTATTGTCTACTACAACAAACAGGATAATTCACATTGTGGGAAATTTGCACTAATTAAATCTTCAATTTTGATAGGAAACTGAATCAACCAGTATGCAAATGACCTCCCTCAGTTTTAATCTCCATAATACTAAAATATCATCTTGCAAACTGAAGAAACCCTGGGKTTTTAAGGATTTCTTTAACATTTCCTTGTAATGTGTTGAAAATCACATACTATTTATACCTAAACAAGAAGGGTTACAGTTTGTTATATTCCTGCTTAAATGTTTGTACTGTTACATTGGAGACAACCAGTGGTGTATTTGTAAAGGTTCATTGTTCTGCCGTGTAATGACAGACAGGATGAAGCCCCCATTCAGGGGGGTTTTTGGAGAAGCAGCATTTGGTAATCTTATGTTATGGTCTGTCATCAATAATGTGGTTTTACCAAAGGAGTTTAGATGTTGAGACAGTGTGGTGTGTTACGTGTTCAGCACTTTGATAGTGGAAATCCTTGCCATGCACCCCTTGCAGCAAGGAGTTGCACAAACATCTGCCATATTAAAATGAAATAATTAAGATTTTTAAAGAGTAAGGTGGAATCAGTCTTAATGATACTAAGTTTGGAATAGGTGAAGAGGTTTATTCCTCTATGTTTGCCAGTTTAGAGAAAGGAGGAAACAATTTCTATATGACTACCAGCATGAGAATTCWTCTGTTGTATTCTAATACTGGAACATGATTCAGTTGAATTTTTCTCAGGATTTGGTCATTTTTCCTTCAGACAACACAATACTAAGTGGAGGGGAGGTTGCACAAAAATGTGTATGTGCAATCTCCACTTTACTAACACTAGCTGTGTTACCACTTAAGTTTTTGGCTTAAAGGCTCTACTTTTGCAGACTTACTTTTTTACAGCTTCAATTTCTAGGAATGGGTTACACTTTTGTTTTCCCTCTTTCCTACAATAAATCATGGAAGTTTTTATTAAAAATAAAGCTAAATACTGCTGTGGTAACAAATTTGAGAAACTAAAATGTTGATGCTTATATATGAACTGTGTGTTCTGTGTGTTGTGTGTGTGGACACATGTATCATTTTTGATTTTTACTTTTAAAATAAATTTTACCAGTATGTGACCAATGTACTCAAAAATGTTTTATAAGTTTTTGTTTTATTAATATGCTTTGTAATTATTTACTATGCTGGGGTTTTTTTTCAGTAATTTATACTGCTATGACTTTTTATTTGCTCAAGATGACATTTATGTATAGAATAAAACTAATGGAAAGCATCAACATGTTTCCTGTGTTTACAATTTTGTGGAAGCAAGTCTAGTCTAGAAATATTTAAGGGCTGCAAGTCTCATATTTCTAGAATGTATGAAATAGAATCCTTATAGACAGAATCTTTGTATATTTTTGCAGGAGAAATGTGATCAAATTTAGAATATACTGATAGGTTGGCAATAAGTTGAGTGAATATGTATACCTATAAAGAGCTTTGATAGTGCACTTATTTGAGAGATAAAAGTTGTGCAGCTGTAAATTGWGAGCACAAAGTAGATTTTGCCAGACATTTTGTCACCCACAGCATCACTTTCAAAATGTATCAATGCATGCAGCTAAGAGTACTTGTATTTAAATAKGGGAGTGTTAAGAACACAGAAATGCACTATTTAAGCAGAACATTTTGCATTATCTGTGTCTAACATCTTGAATACATTTTAGACAAAATATTTTTAAGGTAAGTTAAAACTATCTTCTAAGAAGGAATAGTAATGTTCATTAACTGAATTAATGTGAGAGACTCAGTGCTTCAAAATAAGTTGTTCAGTTGTCTTCCCTTTTAGTTACATCCTAGAATCCAGAGGAAGACCTTACTCATAGATTTTAAGGTTTTTAAATCAAAATTATTAAAAACCTACATATTTGGTATCCATTAGGTCTCTGGTGTGAAATTCGAAAGGATTTATGGACCGTAACAAGGTAAACAACATTGATTCTTTTTTTCCCCTTTAAATAAAATTCAAGTGGTATTTTTTCCAGTAGTATTTCCAGTATTTTAGTGGGAAGTTTAGTACTATGATTTCAGAATGCTTGCCCAATAACTTTGCCWTCATGTTAGCTTCTTGGCTTCCAGGATTCATTCACTTTGAAATACATTACTATTTTGAATAGAACATACCTGCCATATTTCATTTGTAAATGGAATAACTAATGCAGCCTGTTGTAAGTGTAATTTGAGGTAAGTTTATTTGCAGTAGCACGTAAGAGAGATACAAGATGCATTATTGCTGTTTGCAGTTTGGCTGTGAGGTGGTGGTGCTGATGACCTGGAGTCCTTTCTTTGGTGGAAGCCTAGTGGCAGACACATGGTACTATCTGTCATAGAGTGCAATATAGCCATAGACTTAGGAGAAGGTGACTCATTCAGCAGACCTTTTTGTTATGCTATTACAGTAAAATTCAATTCTTGTGCACGTTTTCTGGTGTGGTACTGGCCTTGGCAGAATTACAGCTGCAGAGAACTACTTTTTATACCASTTTTGTTCTGTGTCTGTTGGTAAAACTCACTTATCAAAAAGCCTTTCAGGTTTCCTTCACGTTTGATATGTAAGAGGTCTCTGTTTTGCCTCCYGGCCCTTTGTCACAACCCTGATAGAAGCATTTTAAATCAGCTTTCAAGCCAATCTGCATGAGGTGAGCAAAACTGCTTAGTCTTCATTAGCTGGTGCCTGAAACTCAAATATTTATCCATACAACAGCACTCCTGCCTTTACCTTTGCACTCCTTTCCCATCTGGATTTCAGAGGCTGKGTTCAGCCTGCAGAAGCTTTAATTAAAATCACTCTTAAACAAGTTTGCTGCTTCCACAGGGCTTGATCTTAGCAAGAGAGTTGGCAAATGGGCACAAAAGGGTTTGTGGGGTTATGTTTTGTTTTGCTAGGACACGGTGATTGCTGGATGCCCTTCCTTGGAGGAGCAGTTTGCACATCTCGAGTTCTGTCCRGACTAAGGGATCAGATGAGAGCAGCCTCCAATTTCAGTGCTGCTAAACCAGGGACAGCTGAACTGGGGTACAGTGGTCCTCCTGATTCCTGTCCCCAGAAAATGTTTGATCTGAAAGTGTGTGGCAGAAATTTCTGTCAATAATTAATTCTTAAGCCTCCAGCACTTTTTCATGGCAGTAGCAGCAGGTTAAACTATAGCTGATCTCCAGTGTGGTTCAGATGAGCTGWGTAGCACTTCCAAAGCTCGGGCCAGATAGGAAAAAAGATCTGGTGAGGCACAAGCAGAGACCTCATATTTGAGGGGGTGTGGATGCCATCAGACCCTCCAGCAAGTGCTGGAGTGAGGATCACTTTTGTAAATTAGGTGTGCTGTCTAATCCTGGTTTGGCTATTGTCGAGGCAGGGGAGTTGAGATGGCAAGTCAGGCTCCCACAGTAAAGAAAAAAAAAAGGCAGCTAAAAATTRGGAAGTTTGGGGGGTTTGGGTTTGTTTTTTGTTTTGTTTTGTTTTTTTTTTACTGTGAGAGTAGTGAGACACGGGAATGAGGTGCCCAGGGAAGTCGTAGGGTGCCTCAAGCGTGGCAGCGTTCAAAGCCAGGCTCGATGGAGACTTGAGCATTCTCCAGGGGGTTGTGTCCCCACCCCTGGCCCAGGGGTTGGGACCAGCCGATCTTTCAGGTCCGTTCCTGCCCCTCTACGTTCCGTGGTGCCGTGAAGAGCTCTCATTCCCAGCCGCGCACCCGGCAGCGGCAGCACCGAGCGCGGGGGCCGGGCCGC
>JACDOX010000119.1:970997-1010888 GCA_014549065.1 Cardinalis cardinalis
AGCCAGAGCCAGGCCGGGAGAGCCGGAAGCGCGGCGGCAGAGCCCCGGTCGCTTCCTGCGCGGGCCGTGCGAGCAATAGACGGGAAAGAGGCGGCCCGTCCCGTTTGCGCTGCCCTTGTCCCTCCTCCGCAGCGCCGAGTTTCTGTACTCTCCTCCGTGCCCTGGCTGTCTGCACCCACGGCCGGCAGCTGCCCCGGCGCTGACAGAGCCTCCCCGGCCCCACAGCCAGCGCTAATGCCGAGCTCCGTCTCTGCCGCTGTCCCGGTGTTGTTTTGGGAAGGAGCGCCCTGGGACCGGACGGCTGCTGGGTGCCCCGAGGGAGGGAAATTCAGCGTTTGCCCTCGGGGTTTGCTTAGAAAGCAAAAGCTCTTTCCCTTCCTTTCGTAGGGTAATCTCCATCAGAGTGCCAGGAGGCACTGGGTTATCAGCGCAGTGGATATGGAGGGTATTTATTAACCAGCCGAGCAGAGAGGAAGAGTGTGCTGTAGCTTAACTCCTTTGCTCTCTGAAATGTCTATTACATCTTGATCACGTAAAGATGTGCTCTAATATTTGAGCATTCCAATATCACTGATAAGTTGATGTAATTAGTAAAATGTTTTTTCATTCATTCTAGTGAGATCTAGAGAGGGTTTAATTTGGCTTTACTACTTTTTTTTTTTTTTCTTGCTTTCTGTGAAGCTGGAAAAGAAGGCAAAAGGGAAGCTCCAGAAGCAGATCTGCCAGGTGGTTCTGGATCACTTCGAGAAGCAGTACACGGCRGAGCTGGGAGATGCATGGAGCAGTGTCAGGTCTGTGGCTTTGGGGACGTGGAAGGARAGGGAGAGATAAAGAATTGAATTAGTAATGACACTTACTGCAAAGGCTGTCACTAAATTYGGGGTCTTGATCACGCAGCTGCTAAAGAACTTCCTTATTAAAAAGCAAAAAGCATCAATGCATAGCATTAGTTTAATTGAGTCAACTTAAAAGCTCTTCGATTGGATCAATGTGTTTTTCTGCTTTAGGCAGGGAATACTTCTGAGGAATTTTTTTTTTGTGATTAAATGAAAAATTATTAATAGGAATGCGAACAGAATGGGGGAGATAGGAATTCAAACAGAATGGGGGAAATTCATGCAAGAAGGAGCAAAGTGAAATACAAACAAGCATGGTTCTATCACATACCACTGCTGTCTTCCAAAAATATCTGTTGATTTAAGTTTTAAAGGCCCAGTATTTGCAGAACGTAAAATGTAAAAAAGAACACTTGTAAAAATGGCATTTTAGTGTTGGCTGGAATGAGCATTGTAAAACCAATGTGTGTGTGATTATTTTTGTTGTTTACAGCTAATATTACAGTTATTCTTTGTCCCCAGGGAAGTACTTTATAGTCAGGAAAGCCATTATGCTTCATCATTTCTATCTCCTATATAAAATAAAACAAATGAAGAATGTCTTGTTTCAGAAGAAATTGGTGTTTTAAATGCAATAATGAGAAAAAACACTGGCTTGATTTCCTATTAAAATTATTTTCCTGTGAACTTTTCTAACAAAAATGATTATTTTCACCCTCAAAATGATGAATTCCTGATTACACCAGAATTATCCAATAATGAGATTGTAAGTAAAGGTTTCCTACACTGTTTTATTTGATTGGTTATTGAATGGCTTTTCCTTTTTTCACCCTAGAGACGTGCTGACCTCGCCGTGGTGCTGGCAGCATGCCGTGCTRCTGAACAGGTTTGTGAAAAACAGAATTCAGTTTTTAGAATTTTATTTAATTTAATAATAATAGGACAACGAAGGACAGTATTTCTGGCACTGGGGTGCTCCTGGCCAACAGCCAGAGAATACTTCTGTGTATACAAACAGTTATCTTTATACTGTTACATTGCTGAGGTACATGCATGTTCATATGTTTCATATATTATTCAAACATTCTTGCTAACTTTCTGATGCTTTGGAACTCCTTTGTTAGACTTCTTCACACACTGCCCTATCTGCATGACATCCTGAGTGTCAGGTCAATATCTTTTATTTCTTCTTGTGTCTCCATCCTGCTGTTTCACATCCCCTGATAAGGATTTAGTATATCCTCCTTAAATTTAACATGGTATCTCTAATTGTCCTCTGGTGCTCTGGTTTGTGTCATGGTTATCTTACCACTTGGACAGGTTGGTCAGTGGATGGCCTTGCACTGTTTTAGTTACACAAAAGCCTTTTTCACGTCTTATGTTTTGCTGAGGTCTGTAATACAATACATTAATCATGCTATTGTTTCCATAAGTGATGCATGGATATTATATTCATTACTATTTCTATGAGCCACACAGTGCATACTTAAGCTGATAGATTCTATTATATTGAAAGCAGCTAGAAAGAGTTATAATTGATACTATTTCTAAATACTTAGACTAATAACTGACTAATCACTAATAGTGTGTATAAGCTAATACATAAATGTGAAAGCCAGTATTATCTGGTCATTTTTCACAGGTTCAGCCAGAGCCCTGGCCTGGAGAGCAGCCTGGCTGAGCAGGGATACCATCCTGCCTTCCCAGCAGCCCTGCCCTACCTCCCAGCAGCCTTCAGGTGTTACTCCAGGACAGCTCCTGGCAGATTCCCTGCCCAGAAGCACCAGCCTGGCAGGCTGAAGGAATATTACCTGCTCAATGCTGCCTCGCTGCTGCCYGTGCTGGCCTTGGAGGTGAAGGATGGGGAAGATGTTCTGGATCTCTGTGCTGCACCAGGGGGCAAATCTGTAGCTATCCTGCAATGTGCCTGTCCAGGTAATGGAGCCAGGTGCTGCTGGAGGGGAAAAAAACCAAACAACAGTTTGTGTTCCACCTAGTTCTGTGCTGTTTCATAAGAATTTTATGAAATCTTTGTTTGCCTTTTAAGTATTAAAAATGCAGTCCTTACTTTAACATAGGTTAGTGCAGAGTGACAGGCAAAAGTGRGATAGCTCTGTGGATTTTTTCTCAACTATTACCTCTCCAGAAGTTGCCTCAATTTGCTGGCACAGGGATGTAAGTAATCTGCAATCTTAGAACACCTGTCCTTTTTTACTTTTTTTTCCTTCTCTGTTGCCTCTTTTGTCAATACTGTGCAAACACTACAGGTAAATTTAAGTATGCTGATGTAAAGCAGAGCTTATGAAATTATGCAAGATGCAATCTTGAAATGTGCAAGATCTGGGCAAAGGGAGAAGGTTTATGGTAAGGAATTGGTTGGAGGAGGATTCTGAGATGATCAGAGTGTTTAGAAGGCAGCAGCAGCAGCAAGCAGCAGCTTGGGCCAAGGAGTTAAAGCAAGCAGGGATTGCTGTTTCCCAGTTTATTTGCTGGCTTGGGTARTAATTGTTTCAAAATGCTCACAGCACCTTGTGCTGCTGCTGATGAGACCATTACTATAACCACTTGCAGCAGCTGATTACAGCTGGTTTCCCTCCCTCTTCTAGAGGAATGGGATGATGCTAATGAAGTAAATTAAATAGGAATTGTCCTTTCAGAATGTTTAGAGAAAAAACCCCAACACTTTTCCTTCTGTCTGCTTCTGAAGAGACCAAACTGTTGCTGAATGGGAGATRTGAAGATTTTGATTCTTAATATACCTCACTGAATACCAGGATGTACCTTAAGATAGACAAAATTGATGCTTTATTAGTTAAAAGGCAGTTTAATAATATGGGTCATGCAGTTCATTTAGATGGTGGCTCAAGGAGCCCAGGAAGGCACTCACTCTTTGGATATAGGTCATGATTAAAGTTTGTTTTACTGTGCTATTGCTACAGAAGGGTTTTCTAGTAAATATTTAAAGTTTTCTCTGTAGGAGCATGTTGAAATTTATTTAGGTTTGTAAAAATTCAGTWGTATTCTAAAAAGTGCAATAACCCAGGCACATAAGGTGTAAACTCCRTGGTAGTCATGGCAATGCAGTAGAACTTCCAAATGGGTCTAACTCCTATATTTGTGGAAAAAAAAAWAAATATAGAGAGACTTATCTTTGGGTGTTTACTTCTCTTGTTTGTTTGTTTGTTTTTCCTTAATTTTCTAAGGTCATTTTCACTGTAATGAATATGACAATTTGAGGTCAAGATGGTTGGAGCAGACAATAGAATCCTTCATCCCAGATCCTTTCATTAACTTGATAACAGTCTCTAAACTGGATGGTAGACAGATTGGAGATCTTCAACCTGAACTTTATGACAAGGTAACATTATTATTGGCAAATTATATTTCTGCATTCTGATTCTTCTTCTTACTATGCTGCTGTCTTTCTAATTTTTTTAATTTTCTTTTTTTTTTTAAATTTTTTCTGGTCCCTCCACAAAAATACCTGACCTGTTAAGGGGAATAACGTAATGTACAGGATTTGTAGAGCCTCAGGAAACACTTTATGAAGCTTGTTGTGCATTTATTCTTGTGTTGGATGATGTTGGGAGTGAATTCTGAAGACCTTGTAGCTGTACTATGTGCATGATGTGTAATTAGGAAGGGGAGGAAAGCAAGAGGGAGCTGGTCAGGTAGATCTTACTTTCAGAGCACTAATTTTTTATTTCCCCAACTGCTAACCCCATAAAAACATCTAAAATASTAAAGGGATCATTTCACCCCCAAAATGGAAAATAACATACTCTTAATATTTGCAAAAGACAATTGAATATTTTTTGGCACGTGGTGGTCAAAAAGTSACCATCTTTGTTGAGATTTTTTTAAATTTTGATTTTATTGATGGTTTAGGTCCTGGTTGATGCYCCTTGTTCAAATGACAGAAGTTGGCTCTTCTCTGCTGACCCTCACCAAGCTGTGCTCAGGCTCATGCAAAGGAAGGAGTTGTCCTCCCTGCAATTCCAGCTTCTAAGGTGAGAAGTCCAAAAAGGTAAAGGAACTTCCTGTAATTAATAAAAATTACATGGGAGCAAGATTTAATAARCCAACCCAGGATTCCCCCTCTGACWATAATGTCAGGAATATGTGGTTGGGATGCTGTTTAGAGTAACCAGTGGGTCTGAGATAATGAGGGTGTGGAAAAATATCTGTGGTTGATATCAGCTGAAAGCCTTGGTCCTCTTAACTCACTCACAGGGATGTCCATTTGCAGATGACTCACAACAGTCTGGTGTAAAATCAAAATATTTTAGGTGGACACAGCTAAAATGGGTTTATATAWATTCCATATTGATTGTTTGTAGCCCAGAAAGGCTCCCAGTCCTAACTGGCAGGGTAAAAAAGTAAAAGAATGTGAGGTTTGGTGGGGGAAAGAAAGGATTGTTTATTTTTGAGAACATGCCCCAAGTAATCCAAAGCCAGGCTGTTGTGTATTACACATTTTAATGCTACCAGCCATGGGCTGATAYTTGTGAAGCATTTCAAACTGCACAGTTTTTCTCGTGGGGAAAAAAAAAAAAAGAGTGACTTTTCAATAAAACCTTCTAAAATAAAACCTTGAATGTTATTTGTGGAGTAACAGTCATGCCTGAAGTCCATCTGTCAAAGCAAATTGACGGTAAAATAACATATTAAAAAAAAAAAGGGGGAATTTTTATGGAAAGTTCCCATTGCAGTTCAAGATAGTTTAGCAAGACTTCCAGTTGAAAAAGGCCTGGCAGAAGCCTGTGATTTATAGCAGAAATATGAGGATCTTATTGCAGTAATGCATCATGTCATCCATTTCCTTTGAAGAAATCAATCACATTTAAAACACTGACCTGTTCCAGTTTTCCCTTTTCAATATCTGACATGGAAAATCCAATTTGTGAACCTGTAGCAAARGGAAGCATACATCATGCAGAGAAATTTTGAAAATTTGCATAAATCATTCCACATTGTAATCCTGGAGAACTCATGACAGCAGAAACCTTGGCTGGTTGTTTTTTTTTCTTAAATAGATTCCTGTCAGCCCAAATCAGATTTAATTGAATTATTCCTAAATAGAGAGAGAACTTCCTGTTGAAAATGTTCTTTACCTTAGCAACAGTAATAAGAATTTGTAAAGACAAAATACCTTTGCTAGATAAATTAATAAAATACCTTTGCTATATAAATTGTAGTAAAAGGATGGTTACTTTCAAGAGTTAGAGTTTGTAAGGGTTATTGGTAAAGTATATATGGCTTATTGGTTGGGTTATTTGTGTTGTTGGGTAAAATATTTAAAGATAGCTGTTCACTGACTGGTTATTGCTCTATTTACCTGATCACTTTAGAATGAATTCCCAATTCTAAAGACATCTCAGATCCCATGTGAAAGGGGAAAAATGAAATAATAAAGCAARATCACAAAAGGCTGAATGGTTTGTGACAAGTGCATTAGAACTGAAATTCTGGAATGCTTCCCTATTCAAGCCTCTGTTTAATGACTGGAGTGCATAATTATGAATAAAAAGTTGAGTTTGAATCTCTTTTCAGTACTTCCAGTGATATTCAGGAGGGCTGA
Organism: Cardinalis cardinalis; assembly: GCA_014549065.1. NCBI lineage: Eukaryota > Metazoa > Chordata > Aves > Passeriformes > Cardinalidae > Cardinalis > Cardinalis cardinalis. Next base: position 977,415 of record JACDOX010000119.1, read on the forward strand.
GCCTCCATGAATATTACTATTAAAAAAAAAAGAAAAGCTTTACTGCTTTTTACACAGCCAGCTCATGCAGGGCTCTCTCTGGTTCATTGACTCAGGTTACCTGGTGCTTGATGCTCCCAGGTGTTCCTGACCTTGGTTCCTGTATCTGTAACCAAAAACAAGTGTAAGGCTGAATCCCAGMAGTTTTATTGAGAGTAATTTAAGAAATACATTATAAAAKCCTGGAGTGACAGGACAGGGGGAATGGCTTCATACTGAGAGGGAGTGGGTTTAGATGGGACAGCAGGAAAAAAATTCTTTACTGTCAGAGTGCTGAGGCCCTGGCACAGGGTGTCCAGAGAAGCTGTGGCTGCCCCTGAATCCCTGGGAGTGTCCAAGGCCAGGCTGGACAGGGCTTGGAGCAATGTGGGATAGTTTAGGGATTGGACTGGAAATAGATGATCATTAGGTCCCTTCCAACCCCAACCATCCTGTGATTTAAAAGTGAAGCTTGAGGGATGAAGCATTATTCAGTTTAGCAGGAGGATGAAGTGTAGCATAAAAATGAGAAGAATGAAATGCAAAGTGGAGTTCTATTTTTATGTCTGTCAAGCAGCAGCCTAAAATTTGAGATTCCCTCCCTCTTAATGAAGGAAATGCTTCACCTCTGATTTGTTCTTATGGATCTGTTTTGGAGGAAGCTGGGGTYATCAAAGAGGGAAGGTCAGGAAGGAAAAGTAGGGTTTGCAATACAATGTAATTAATTAAGTACATAGAGGCTTCAGACAATGAAGATCTGGAAGAAGCTGATGCAACAATTTTCTTCCTGCAGCCTGCATAAAATCTGAAATGTAAATAACTGATGTAAATGCTGAACAGCAAATGTTCTAAGCAATGAGGACATCACTGATTTGAAGGAAATTGAGATTGTAATGATTGTTCATACTCAAACCAAAGCATCCCTGCTGAGTGCTCTAATCCAAGAACACACTGCAATTCTTGTTAGTATTTGGAGTGTTCATGCAGAAAAAAAATTGCAAAGCTAAAAAAAAAGAAATATTCACTTCCTGATGCTAAATGCTAACACAAAATACACTGGTTGCCAAAAGAAAATTTACCAATGTTATCAGTTCTCAGAGAGAAATTAAATTTTGGGCTAAGCTTGAATGCCCAATTACATAGTGGTTAAACTGTTATGGATGTYGTAATTATTCTTAGACTGGTTTCTGCAGCTGAAAGGAACTTGTGTTAGGGCTCAGCAGAACAGAAATTCAACAGAATACAATTTAGAAAACTCAGCAAAGGCATTCAGACTGCTGGAACTGTTCTATACACAGCATCTCTGAGTAATTAAACAGCTCTGTATTCKCACTGAATTGTGGAGTTTTCCACAGGAGAGGAATTGTGGGCTCTTAGCTGGGCTTTTTTGTGGTTATAGAGTGAATGCAAAAATTGTGTTTATAAATATAATATCATATATTTAGCATATGTCACCACCGTACTGTTTCTGCTGTGTGGAGGAAATTGTGCTGGGAATTGCTTCATCACATCTTCAGCTCTTTCCCCTGGAATTTTTCCTTCTGCTCCTCTGTAGCTGCCCAGTTAATCCTTTTATTGTCCAAAACCATCTTCTCAATTAGGTCCACTGGGAATTTTTGRGAATTCCAGCTGTTGGACCAGCAAATCCGCTGTGGGTTGTGTGGATGATAGGATTTTTTAGCCACTTTCTGTCCTTGAAAAACWGAATATTTTGTGTGTGTTTGTGCTGTGCCATTCCCTAAAACACTTTTGATTGGGTTATTGGAGGTTTTACGTGGTTGCTTGGAATTTCCTCACAAAATGTGAGTGCTGAGGCCACTGCTGTGGCTCCAGGTGTTCCATCAGGTGTTCCATCATGTTTTATCTTAAAATAATTGGTTTCTGATTTTAAGTGTGGAAGCATCCTGTGAATAACTTAGGGATCAAGTCCCTTAAGATATGTTGCAAAGCMAGGTTTATTGAATATATAAATACCTGTATGACTGAACAAATAAGCTACTCAGCAGCTTTTTGGGATCACACATTTGAATTCAGGCAYGAATTTTGCTTTAATTCCACCTTCAGTCCTTTCTCTGTGTGTTTCATGAGCTGTGAGGATAACCACTAACCCTAAAGTTCTCTTTAGYGGGCTTCAAAGGTCTTTCATTCTCCCTCCTGAGCTGCCTCATATCCCTGTTTTAACAGGATGAATATTCCAGAAGTCACCATGCAGTGAAGGAGAAAGATCAATAATTCTGGCTGGTTTTTTGTCTTTGCTTTAGAATAATTTAGAATTATTTGCAGTAGAAATGTTGCTTATCAGGACTTTGGGGACACATTTTGTCTAGGATAAAACAAACTTAGGTTTTTCTGAATTTGTGTGTTTTGGTTGTTTAGTTGAGGGGAGGTTGATGCTTGTATCTCCTTTTATTTATAATTCAATTTAATGTTGAAAAAGGCAGTTSGTTTTCATGATTCTCCTGTTATTCTGAGCTGCAGTGTCTCTCCACAGGAGCAAATTTTACTTAGAGAGGAGCAGAGGGAGTGCTTGAACTACTGCCACTGCCCATCACAAAGTATTAAAAAAAAATGGTATTTTGACACTGAAGGATTTCCTTTATCATTTTGTCCAGGTTCAAAGAAGTAAAAGCAAAACCTTTAACATGCAGGTCATATTGCCACAAAGTATCTGGACTCTTGTGAGAGGCAAAAGGTAATGTGGATATTTTAAGTCAATAAAAAGAATAGAATTGACATTTTTTATTCTGATGAGACATTATCTTGCCTATTGAGCAGAAATACATAGTAGTTGCCAAAAGATGGCACTGTTGAAGTGTTTAGTTAGTTTAAAATTGCCCTAAAATTGTGTCATCTTTAAACTTTAATACAGAAAATGATCGAATTATTAACATAATTAATGCTGCCCCTTCCCATGGCATGCAGCAGAAACCCACGTGCCAGAGGATAGGCTGGACATGCAGGTGCTACCTATAGTGTGAAATATATATTTTTGTGTCTGCCCAATTTTAAAAGGATATTTGAGGCACCAAGACTTTTCTCTGTCAGTGTGAAAAATCCTTTTTAAATCCTGGCTGACTACATTTTAGTTGCATGRAAGAGTTCTTTGGGCTTGTCATGTGGCTCCTGCATGATAATTTTTTGTTTCCCTCAGATATTAAACAGTAATGCTGTTTTGTTTTCCCTAATTTAGTAAATCTTGAGACATAAACTAGGAAAAAAAAAAAGCTTTGAAATAATATATATTCTTTCCAAAGTCTTTTTTGGTACACCTGTAAATACAGGGAGTTAGGACAGATTAATGCATCTCTTGTACCTCTGCCTTCCACAGTATGATATGAACCTGTGCCCAGAGACACACCCTGCAAAAATACAAAGTAGTTTTTATTTGTTTTTGATAGGGCTGTAAAGTCTCATTTAGAAAGAGGAGGGGAGCAATCTACATCTGTTAATTTGTTTTGCAGAGCTTGTGGAATGAGATGGACAGAGAAAGGCTCTAGAAAAAGTTTCCAGGGCTCTTAAAGTGTGTTCTGATGTTTCTTTATGTGAAGCATGAAACCTTGCAGTAGTAGTGCCTGTAAACTTGTAAAATTCTTTACAGGAAATATATGGACCTGAAATAGAATTAGGATATTAACTAGATGTTTATAGCAGCTGAAAGTTTTAGCTCTTTAATAAACAAATGTAATGTGTGCCACCAAGAGAAAAAGAACTGCAAATTAACTACTTTTAAATAATGTGGCATTTTTTTAACATTGTAATAAGAGGAAGGTGAAAAAATATTTTGGCGCCTTCATCGTTCTAGATTTGACTTCCCATTTTTGAAAGTCACAAAGTTACAGGCACTGAATTCCCTCAGCTAAGAGTGGATAATTAAGATTCCCAAAGAAAGAGAAATCTTAATTCCTAGATGGTGGAGTCACAGTAGGACTAAGTTATGCTTCATCTCCAGCCTAGCCCTTGGATGAGCTTGTTTCCCTCCAGTGGTTAGAGAGSAAGTTGGTTAAGTGTATTTGAATAAATTCCCTAATGATTAAATCCTGTCCTGAATGAATTCTTTGTGCTGCTGATGAGGAGAGGACCAAACTCCCTGGCTCTGCTGGCCCAGCTCAGTGTCACCCTGTGTAACTTTGAGCCCAGCATTTCCTCACTTGGAATTTTGCAGKTCCCTGCAGGTTTATCAGAAGCCAGGCACGGCTTAATCAGAGCTGGAGGCATTGACTTTGAGCACAGGCACTGAAACAACTGTTGCTGCACTTGACAAGATGGATAGATACATTGATTAACCTTGCTGCCTGAAGTAATTCTCAGATATTTTAATTCCTGCTGCAGGTTCAAAATAAAGAGAGCTGCACTGAGCAGGCTGACCTTTTTGGGTCATGGRCCAGTGAAGATTCACAAGTTGAGGTTTAGACACAAGGGGGTTTTGAAGTGAGGTTTTCAAGTTTCCCTTCAGAGGCCTGTGCTGCTCTTTCTTCTGATGGAGGAGCATGGTGCCCTTGAAAATGTCTTGATGGTTCTTGCTTTCCATATGGGAAGTGTCCAGGATTTTAACCTTGTAACCACTAGCTACATCTACTTTTTTATCTTTTACCTTTCCCACTTTTACATGGTAAAAGATTTTTTTCTCTTGTCTAAATGCTGTCTTAGAGGMAGGAAAGTTGTTGCCATTATCTGCTTCTCTGAGTGAAATTCTCAGGTTTGCTAAAAGTACATCTCAATTGTCACATTGAAACGTTCCCAAGCTCACTGGCTSCCCTCAGGGCTTGGCAGTCCTGCATGCATGAAAAAGGTGTAGCTGGCAGGGGAAAGTGTCAAAAATGAGTTATGTGGGTGGATTCTGATAAAAATCTGAAGATCAGCTCAACTTCATGAGAGCCCATTTAGACTTCAGCTCTGTTCTCTTTGAGTTTTAATGTGAAAGATAAAAAGCAAAATCCAATATATGGGGGGGGAAAGTGATTTTTAATTTCCCCAAATGGGAGTGAGGCCAAGAGATAGTGCATCAGGCTCTCTTGCTGGTTTGGTGTTCATGAGAAGGGAAGGTTGCACATCCCTGCTTTGCTTGAAYTTAGCAGGTAAGTCCATATATGTTGGTGCATTGTGGTTATTAATATACACTTGGCTTACTGGTTACCATAACCAAAACTCATAAAAGAATTGAGCAAGGTCACGTGTAGCTCCYAAGAGAAATAGGTTTGGTAGAATTCTCAGGAGTTTTCACCTGSTCTTATCATTGTCTGAAGCAGTGTCCTCCTGGTGTTCCCATATTATTTTGGACCGGACTTTCAGAGCAGGTTTGATCCTCCTTGTGCTCAAGCTTTTCTTTATTGATTATTTTCCCAAAAAGTCTCAATTCTGTTAAAATGGCTTATCTTTTTCCCCRTTGTATCTTCTTTCTCAACTGTTTTTGGTCAGCTATCACCCTTGGGAAGTCCTCAGCTTGTTTCTAGAGGAATTGCTGTTTCCGTGGCATTGTCTTTGTTTATCTAGACTTGGAATCAGACTTTCTGCATTTGGGGGCTGCTCTCCTCATCTGGTTTGAGGAGATGGTTGCTTATTTTCTTMATTTTATTTGTCCCAGGATATTTTTTCCCCTGGGGTGTGGGCACAGTTTTGTCAGCAATATCTASAAGTCTCTGATTATTCAGTGTCATTTACACCATTCACCTGTTCCGTTTTTTTCTGGTATTAAATAAAAGAAATCTTATTGAGGGAAMAATTGTATTTAATGTGGTATTTTCCTGTAGTATCTGTTTGTATACCAGCTTACAATGCAGTCTTTGACCCAAAAGTGGCTCAAAAACTTATGATTTAATGGGATTTATATTCAGACAGTAGTTCAATAACAAATTAATTTTTGTGTAGCTTCCTTTTAGAAATGTGGTGGTACCACATGTGTTGCACATGTGGTGTAAGATTTTTGAGTTTTCTCCTTACTCTTTTAATTTGGAGTAGGTGAATACAACTTGCATGTCTCATTTCTATACTCATAAGTTGTATTTCATGTGTCTGAGTAAGGACTTGGCAGATCTTTTAGTGGGAAATAAGCAGTTTATTTAAATTCAGTTTCAGTGGTAAAGTGATAAAGATCCTCTGTTCCCTCCACCCAACAGTAGTTGTGAAGCTTTCAGGCTTTAAGCCACTATTTTGCCTTTGTTTAGTCAAAATTTGTCAACAGGTTAATAAGTGAAGGGCACATAAATATATGATCCTTAAAAAATGAGGTTATTAAGGCCTCAGTGACACCCCCAAATCCTCTTACCTGCTAAATGAGTTGCAGAATTAGCAGGACTGTTTCTGAAATTACAGCCCAGTCATTAATTCAGGGTGTTACTGCAGGTTCACACAAGCATCTTGCCAAGTGTCTAACAGGCCCTTTTGATGTGGGGTAACCCATTCTGTGTGCAATKGCAGCATTTTCACAGCAGTGCTGAGCACAGGAATGCCTGATATATTCTGAATGGAAGCTGCTTTGTACTTGTCACTGTGGGGTAAAAAATACCTTCAGCTACCTGAGAATACAACAAGAAATGAAAAGCAAAATTGTGTAGTGGGTGGTTTCCTGAACTTAAAGTTAAGATATTTTTGTAATGTTATTTTTGTCCTATTTATTTATACTCTGGATTTATAAGTCTACACATTCTCCCACTAGCAGTATGTCACTTTTKATGTTGATTTTTCCCCTTTTTCCTGTTGTTCTCTGCAGGTCTGCTGTTCAAGCCCTGCGTCCTGGTGGCTCCTTGGTCTATTCCACGTGCACCCTCTCCAAGGCAGAAAACAGTGATGTGATCAATCTCATCCTGAGCTCCTGCAGGAATGTGATGCCTGTGGATCTAAGTGGGATGGCCAGAGGTGTTTCCCAGGAATTCACTTTTCTCAGTGGAATGCAGCAGCATGAACTGCTGGTTCTCCCAGAGAARGGGAGAGCGTGGGGTCCCATGTATGTGGCTAAATTAAAGAAAGTGTCCTCCAGCTGATGCCTGTTGGTTATGAGCAGTATATGATAAATTAATGTTGATTTAAATACAGTATATGCATATGAACACATGCAAGGCAACTGAATTTAGRGTGTTGCAGTTTCCTGATCAAAAGGAAGCAAGAAATTTAACATACTTTAACTTAAAATGCTAAATTGCCTTCCAGCATGGGCTTGTGAGCTTCTGAGAAGCCCTTAGGAAATTTGTATTGTTTTCAAGGTGATGCTTTTAAAGGGATTTGGATTCTAGAATAGGGGCTTAATGTGGTAGTGTTTTGCACTGGTTTTGGTTTTTTTATTTACTAGCTTGGTTCTAATACAGTATGTTTTTAAATAAATTGTTTTCAATGGTCTGAAGTCATGGAAATCCCGCATTCTCTCTAAACACATATAGAAATCTGTGCTTCTGCAAGAACTGATTTGTATGGACAGTGTCATCTTCAAGCACTGGCAGAACAGGTTTCATATTTGCTGAGTTGTTTGCTTAAAAAACAAAGGTGTCTTTTGYTTATAGATGAAAAGGTCAGCAGTTAGATCAACACCTGTTTTTTTTTATTAATATTCTTCTRTTTTGAGCTTGCAAAAATATGAATTGAAAGAGTAATGGTGCATATATTCCAGCTTGTGCCTGTCTTGAAGCAGAGTGGAACCCTTTCATCCCCAAGGGTTCTTTCCCAGATGGAAGGTGATAATCACTGGTTTTAAAAACTTTGTTTTAAAGAAAAGAGGTAGATGAGTTGCTGATGTGGAAATGGGGGTATRTGACATTGTACATTTATTAATTTCACAGAATCACAGAATGGTTTGGGTTGSAAGGGACCTTMAAGATTATCTAGTTCMAACTTCCTTGCTGTGGAAGGCACACCTTCCACTAGACCAGGTTGCAAAGTCCAATCCAGCCTTAAATAAAACATTTCCAAGGATGGAGCATCCACACCTTCTCTGGGCAACCTGTTCCAGTGTCTCATTACTCTCACTGTAAAGAATTTATTTTTAATATCAAATCCAAATCTGCCTTCCTTCAGTTTGCCAACATTTAGTATATTTCGTGTGTATATCACAGAGTTTGCCCTCAGAACAAACCTGCTGAGGCWAACAAATGCATCAGAGGTTCTGAAACCTCATCCTTTGCTGTGTGAGCTTTCACAGTTATCCTTTCCCCTGCTTTGAGATGAAAAATGTTTGAGGTGTCCCTGCAGTGTTAAATTGTCAGCAATGTCTCTGAAAACTTGAGAGGCTGTAAAGTTGATGCAGTTTGAGTATGCAGAGGATTCTGTGAAAAGGCCTGACAGCATCTGTCCCAGCAACATTAAATGTAATATCCAGATTTGGAGTCATGTCAGGCTGCTGGGTGAAATAACCATACCTTTGGCAGGATGCATYCCATCAGTTTCATTTGCCCTGTGGAAATTGAAATGGAAAGGTAAGAATGTAACTTGCTCAGGGATGGAATTGAAATATGTGCTTGAATTGGATGGTTGAGGAGGACGTGGGCTGGGTAATCACAGGAAGAACAAAGAGGCCCTTGAAAGCTGAACTCAGTCTCAGCAGATGGGCAAATCCCTGGGAGCTGTTTTAGACCTGTGTCTAAAAGCTGCACTGAGTTCTGCATAACCTTTTGCTGATCTCCTAGAGTCCCTTTCCAGTCCCAACCGGTCTAAGAATGCACCAACAAGAGAGGTAAAAACAAGGCTAATTAATAAGAGACACTTTTGTTTGTACGTGATTAATTCTGGTTTGTACTCTATTCCAGAGTGCTGTGGAGTTGTTTTTTTCCTTCTGTTATAATCAGTTCTGGCTGGTGACAGGAATTTGRTGAGCACATGTGGAGTGAGAAGGGAAAGCAGAAAGGATGGAGGCAGGCCTGTCGAGGTGAGGGGCAAAATTTGCACATGTTGGCAAGTACTGTCCCCTCAAAGGCACTTCTTGAAAAGGCTTCTTGTCCATTCAAGTATCTCTTGSATACTTCTGACTTCTGCTCCCCTTCATTACAAGGCTGCAACATTTTTCCTTTTTTCACCTTTTTTTTTTCCAGCCAGTTAATTTAATTCCTTGCCATGTCCTTCCTTCTCTTTTCTGAGCAATGTTGATGCAGATGGGGTGGAAAACAAGTCAGCCTTTCTATCATAGAAGAAATTGCAGCCCCAAGCAAGATGAGGGCTGGAAAATGACCAATTTTGTTGGATTGGGGAGTCCCAGAGAAATCTTCATGATCTCTAATGAGACTGCCCACAGCTGCATATGTGGCACACACCAGTGCCAGCACCTGGAGTTCAGCTGCCCTCGTGCTTTTCTGCCATTCCCTTTTCCAACATCCAAAAAGTCGCTTCCGTGTTTCAGGTGGGTTGGCACAATAAGAAATTGGAAAGCCTTATCTAAAGGCAATTTCAGTATTTACCAAATTTTATCCTTTATTCAGTGACATCTGACACAGTTCAATTATGGCTTGTCAAAAGCATTCTCCACTGTGGAGTGGAAAAACAGATTACACAATGTGTGTGGGCTGATGCAGTGACCAGGGGACTAATGAACTCTTGGCTGCCTCAGTAAGGGTTGGGAAGAGAARGTTGAAGGAGGGGCAAAATGAAAAGATCAGGACTACAAGAGTGGGTGAAAAATGTGAAATAGTGGAGAAGAGACACTGTGGCTTTCAGCATGGAAGAGCAGCAGTGCTGCAGCCTGTTCAGGAAAAGCTCTGTGAGTGGAGAGGGGAGAGTGGTGGGAGAGCCACAGGTGCCTGTATTGGGCTGGGAGTATCCCCTCACTTCATTTGACTGTCTTAGAAGGAGAATTGAGGACATCAGTTGTGAAAACTGCAGTGGGATTGCTTTAAATTTGCAGGGTCTTTAACCCAGCTATAAGCATTTAAATCAAACACGTCTGCCTGCTTCTTGCCAAACAAGCAGCTGTATTGGTCGATGTTCCTATCAGAAAAGTTTATTTGGTGAGTGGGAGAAAAATCTGAGACTCRGGCCTGGCTGTAGTAGAATTTGGCTCACTTCTAAGCTGATGTAACTTTATGCAGTATTGGCTATAAATGAGATTCTTTGTTCCAGCACATGCTGGTAGTCTCCTAACTTCCAGGGAAAGGTGAAATTTGGAGTTCTCTGATTGCCAAACCTGGGTCAGAGCACACAGGCACAAACAGTTACTGGTCACAGCTTTTAAATGTCACCCCACCACGTGATTCCTGACTAAAGACTGGTGTTTATCACCTGTCAGAAAATGTTTTCCTTTTCTGGTCTTTGTGTCTGCATCCTATGACTTGAGGTCAAGGTCTTCTGACCTTGGAAGTTTTTATTCTCTTGGTAGTTTTACATAGTTTTCAGCAGGGTCAAGCATCATGCACCTTCCACAGCTCCATCTCAAAAATGTTTTGTGTGCCACCAAAACAAAATGGATCAAAAAGTCACAGCTGCTCTTGAGAGGGAGAGATGGAACAGAAACCTGGGTCAGTTTTTTGTACTCCACAGAGGAATTTCTGCTCCCTACAGCTGTCTCCAAGGTGGTTCTTCCCATGTTTTCTGCTGTTCCACTCTGAGAGGGCCATATGGTCACCATGGTGTTGTGGTGATGTGACCCTTTGTGGACTCAGAGGAAAAAGAAATGGAACTGCTGCCCTAAACTCTAAACAGGTATTAATCCTATAGTGAGAAGTGCTGCAAATATTGCTGCAGAACTATTTTTTTAAAGATGATAAAGGCACTAGGAGGCAGCACAGCAATCCAAATTTGAATGGAGCCAGCACTTCATCTGGTCAGTGACATTCTTGCCTTGTTCTTTCCAAAATGATTCTTCCCTGACATGAGGCTTTCATCTTTAAGGACTACAAGCATTTGGCCTGGCCTCACCTCTGACAAGGCAAATCAAATAAAGCAGTCTGAACTGACAAGGGGTTTGTTTGCATGCAGTGTCAGAGCAGATCTTGCAGCCTTCCACAAGAAATTTGGGTTGATGTKGCTGTGTCTCAGTCCCCTGTGCTGCTCTGGGGTAGTTCTTGTACAGCAGCATCTGTGTTGGGGATGGGCCCTGACATGATTCCTGCTTATTCTTCCCATCTCCAGTAAATTCCTTTGCTGCTAGGGAGACCTTTAGAGTCAAATATCTTCAGTGAGAACCTGGGAATGGCTTCCAAACCACCTTTTGATGTCATTTGCCAAAACTTCTGTCTCAGAATAAGTGCTGTGGTAGCATTTATTGTAACCTGCTCGAGGTCCCTCGATGTGAGGGTGCCTCAAAATGTAGCACATCTTTTACATCTACTTTTTCCTGCTTAATGTACTGGGTCCTTATTGGACATCCTGCCCTAAAAAACAGAGAAGCCTGGGTGCTCTCCACACTAACCAAATCAGGGTGAAGCCCAGAAGTGTGATGAGGCAGTAGGAAGAAGGTGGGAGAGGAGCCCAGGGATTTTAGCTTTATTGAGAACCATCCCACCACTAACAAATGAGCAGCTCCTCCTCCCTGCATTTGGATGTGGTGGGCCATGAAAAGCAGGGAAAATTGTCACTGATAAAGTTCTTGAAAAGTGTTTTCTAGTTGTCTCAAAGTGGAATAAAATGCAAAGAACAAATTCAGATATATAGATAGATAGATAGATTCTTTTTATTTTGCTTTGTTGTTTTACTCTAGTAAAAAATAAAAATCTATCTTGTCTGAATGTGTGATTAAGTAGCTGATGGAATAATTCTTTACAGGGAGGAAAACATGCCAGAACATTTGAGTGGTGTAAAACAGGGCTGCAGAGAGGATTAGAAGAGGTACAAGGAGGAGTAATTTTGTATTGGTGGGAAGTAGACTTAATAGTACTTTTTTATCTGTAATTTTTATGATTCTGTGGCTAACCAGGGAAATGTTTAATGTTCCTTGTACAGCAAGTGAAGGTAGAAGAAGGCAAATTGACATCCCCAGCACTGTTATAATTCATTCCATTACTTCAACAGGGCTTTTATATTGTCACGCCCATAAAGCGCCAGTGTGCACGCTCAGAGCCAATCCATCTTTATATACTGCTGCTGATCCCATTGAAGGCAATGGCACAACTCCCATCAATTTTAATGGCACTGGGATATGGCCCATTTTGTAGATATACAATGGATATTTCCTGCACACACCATTTTTTGTGTGTAACGTGCTCCTCAGCCGAGGTTCAGAGAGTGTTTTATAAAGTGGTGAAGTCACGACCATTGATGTAGTCTCCAGCTGATGAGTTAATGTGATCTGCCTTCAAAACAGGATTTAAAGGTTGGCATTTATTTATCTACCTATTTTTTAATTTGTTAGGGGCATAGGATGCATGCAGAACGTCTCCATGTGTAGAGTACTGCMTTTGAAAAATTTGCCCAGATAAATTGCAAGAGGTAACTGTTTTAGAAATAGATGCTGCACTTGCAAGGTTAACATTATGCTACAGCACTTAAAAACTAGAAAGCATCAAAGAAAATTGAAGGCAGTATGGATCAGTGGATTAGCACATAACACAGCAGTCTGCAGCAGCAGAGGCTAAGAAAGGTCCCTTTTGAAAAGCAGCTGTTTGGATAGCAACTCACTCAATCAGCAAGGTACAAACAAACAACAMAAAAAATTAATTGGATGAGTGTATTAACTCATGTTCTAATTGGGAAATGTTTTGAATGCCTTTTACCTGCAGAACCCATCATCCTTGACCCTCTTTAAAGAAAATGCACAATGCATGAGCCATATTTTAGTGGCTGTGAACCTTGTTGTTTATGCATTGAAAGCTCTGGATTCAGAGCAACTTTCAGCGTGTGCGCAGTGGAAATGGGATGAGCTGCCAGGCTGATGTTCTCACTCAGCTTCTTTTCTTCACCATAAAGGATGCTGGAGAGCAGCACATTCCCAKTTCAGTGCAGGAGCAGGGTTGACAGAAGACTCCACCAAGAAGTTTGCAGTGTGACTAAAGCTTTTAGGATGTAGCTGTGAGTACATGATTCAGCAKGCCTTGCTGTACAACACTCTTTCACTTAGTGCTGGCTGCACTCACAGCTCCTGCAAGTGGATTATGCAAAGGCTTGTCAACTCTTTCCTTAGCTGGGTGTACATAGGAGCTTTTCCAGCTGTTGCTGGAGCACAGACASTGCCAGGATATTGAAGAGTCCTTCTTTCTGATGGTGTTAAGTGGCTGTGCTGCATGGGGGTGACAAAGCCATTGAACAGCCTCATCTCAATGTACAAGCAGCCCTTTTGTATTCAGTGCTGTTTTCCAGGAGYCCCTTCCAGCACTCCTGGAAAACAGCACTGACCTAGCACATGTGAATTCACTGGTTTGTTGGGCTGGTTTTCACCATCTTCATGTTTTCAGGTTTGTTTGTATTGTTTATTTAAAATATGTAAGTAGCAGGATATTTTGCTTTGTTGGTTTTTATTTTGCTTGGGAGGGGTTGGTTGTTTGTTTTAAATTATAGATACAAAACTGACCTGAACTGCCAGGCTGGCATTTATATTCCTCTCCTGCTTCTCAGGAGGTTGCAGACCTTGAATTCCAGTGCTGAAAGCACTTTCAGGTGGAGCTGTGTCCCAAGTGCTCAGCTGTGCACCTCAGCACCATTCCTTGTCCAGCACCTGTAAACCACCACAGAGGCTTTGTGGRGAGGCTCAGGGTAGGTCACAGTTCAATTCCTGGCTCCTTTTTCTATTTCTATTGATTTCCTTTGGCAATTTGCTTCTGCTGTGACTTTTAAAAGCAATAAGTGTAGGCCTAATTGCTATCAAAAAAATCAAATCTTCCCATTGCCTTACCCAAAAATAGATTTAAGACTTATTGGAGCATATTTGCTGGTTTGCCCTCAAAGTCTCCAGGATTTCTTTTTTCATCTGTCTCCTGATAATGATGCACACCTGTGAGCCATACAGATCTTGGACCAACAAAACCAGGCTTGCCCCAGTAGCATTTGCTAATTTTCACAGAACCCCAGAATCACTGAAGCTGGAAAAGACCTCCAAGATCATGGATTCCAAATTTTGACTAAACCATAGCACTGAGTGCTTCATCCAGTCACTTCTTGGGCACTTTTAGGGATGGTGACTGCACCACCTCCCTGAAAAATCTGTTCCAGTGCTTGACRACCCTCTCAGTAAAGAAATTCTTCCTGATTTCCACCCTTAGCCTCCCCTKCTGCAATTCACATCTTTGCAAAATTCTGACTCAACTCCACCAATTTTCAGAAGACAGCTGATCTGGGAATTTATTTTCTAAGTTACAAGGCTATTTAGTGCTAAGAGGATTCACTGGTTTTGCTGAGACTGTACAATACTTTAATAGCAGAGGGTGGGGATGAAGAAAGCTTTTTACCACACATTTTTATTCCAATGTACACTCTCAAATGACAGTCTGGCAATCCACAGCAGCTGTCAGTAACCTGCAAATTATTTCTGCCCTCCCTAGCAGATGTCACAGTGGCTCTTGGCAATACACTCTGACATCCAGAGATGACAAAGATTAGAATATGTGGAAGTTGTTAAACAAAAATTGTATAAAATGTTCTTTCTTAGAAAAAAAAAAACAAAACAAAACCCAACACAAACCAAAAAATCCACCAACCCCAAAGCACAGATGCCTGGCTTTCTGACAWAAGTCTACCTCCTTTTTTTTATTATTATTTTTTGCAGAATACAAAACGCTTTAGCTTCTKAACTCAGCTTTGCTTTAGTCTAAGATATAAGCTGCTTTTTAAAGTTATTGATGCTTGACCCATGAAATAGAAAATTACACGTAAAMTGGATTTTGAGCCCAGATTTCCCATGCTGGAACCAAAATACTGTAGAGTGCAACAGCTGTCTWGCAGATCTAATAAAAAGAAAATCAAGGTAATTATAGTAATGGCTGGAACACCAATTTTTCAGTTGTTTCCAGGTGTTTTCAAGTGGCAGAAAACTTTGAAAAAAAGAGTCTTAAGAATATTGGGAACAGAACTCTGAGCTTCTGAGTTTGTCCCTTTTCAATGGTCTGATTTGCATAAATTTRTACCTGTGGAGCTTCTAACAATATGCAAGCAGCACGTTCTTTACCATTAAAATTTGGGTATGTTTTGTTTTGTATGGTTTATTGAACCTGTTTGATTATTGRTTTTTCTTCATAGACTTTGAATAAGAGGAATATCTAGAAAGAAACAAACCTATGCTAGGGAGAAGTATCTTAAAATTCTAAAATCTAAAGTTTCTCCTTTTTCTTTCTGTTGAGGAAAAGAAAGCAAGAAATATGCTGTTTCTGAAATAGGCTGTAAAGAAGGATAATATAAAAACTTCCCAGGAAAGCACATCCTCTGTTGAATTAGAAGGAAAATGGGAATTCCCTTTCTCTCTTTACATGATCCCTTTAGCCTGTCTGCAAGGTTAACAGTGCCTAAGTRACCCCTTTTTTCCTTTTCACTTCCTTGGGCCTTCAAAATCATCTCAGCACTTTGAAAATGTTAAACTTAATGCTCCAAATGGACAAAGTTTCAGTTCTATAAAACAGCTCCTYAGGTACACAACTGCTGGTGGAGGAAAGTCTCCTTGATCTGCTGTGGGGGGATTTTAATAAAAATATTGAGTAGACTTGTGTGGGAAAAGCAAAAGTAAAGTTTTGCTGGAATTCCTACAACTGGTTTACACTATTTAATGGATTATTGCTATAATGAATGAAGCAGGATCAGGCACGAAAAGGCATGAACTTCATGAAAACATGGAATTTTGCAGTCCTTCCTACCCATCCTATCCCACCTAATATTTTCTGGCTTTATTCTCAGAATGGGAGAGGCTTTTACGCTCTCTGCYTGGTGAAAACTGCTCTTCAAAATTTATGCAGGGCTTGCAAACAACTAAAAGTTTTCTGTCTAATCCTATTTGAATTCCTGMAGCTGTAAACCTCAGCTTTTAGTGTCTGGAATGGTAATAAGTTCAATATATAAATATAAATATAAATATATATATATAGAGAGAGAGGGAGATGTATATTGGTATGTATATTCATGGGAGATTGTATTAAAATGTAATGACACAAATGTAATTTTMATTTCAATTTTGGAGAATAAAGCAAACCCATCTTCTGTGGGTCATAGTTCTCCCACATTGCCTGCCTCAGAGAATGGGACTTGAATTCTTCCAATGAAATTAGAATGTCGTGGCCTTGACCTGAATAGAAACAAATGTTAAAAAACTATTTACACAGAAGATGCAAGTGTAATCCATGGGATTTCTCTGGCTGTTAATTTGTGAGCATTGTTAATTCAGTAGCAATAACCTATATTAGTGCAGCTGAGTGTCAATATTCTCACATGCCATTATATGCATTAAAAATGCTCCATTTGCCTTTTTTTCCCTCCTCCTAACATGTACAATCAGTTTCAARTATAACACTCTCAAATTTGCATTATATTCAGCCAATCCAGATCTCATTATGTTGGACAAACACTGTACAGGAGGAAAGTGGATCACATAAATGCTCCTAATATTATTCATGAATTTTCCTACTGCAGTGCTTTGGAAATATGCTACAAATATTCTCCTATAAATTACTTTGTTTAAGTTCTGGTATCGTATTTCTGTGGGTTTTTTGGGTTTTTTTTGTTCATTACTATTTAGAAAGTTTTGATTTATTGCTTCAGATAAAATTGAGTGCTTTACTATTGCTGTTTGTTGTCTAACATTGATGGTGATGTTCATCCCACCTCTTTTTTTTTTTATTTTTTAGTTTTTTTAAAGCATGCTTTGAATCAGCCAAAATTTGTAATTGTTAAATACCATTTCAGCCACTGTAAATGGTATTTACAGTATGGTATTTGACTTGCTGTTATCTTCTGATGTAAAACTGTTTGCCCCTGGTGGTTGCTGTTGGGTGTAAAGCAGCCCAAAATATGGGACTAGAAATATAGAGATTTTTTAGTACACATATTAATAAATAATAAAAAATAACATTATATATGTGAAATATAGAGGTTAAAAACCTATGAAGTATTGCATATGGCCCACATAGGGTCAAGGACAACTGCAGGTAACTCCTTAGTAATGGAAAAGCTCCAGTCTTAAACTGGACCATGCTGTAGTGTTTAATAGAAATATTGTCTGTGATATTCATTCCTGTAGGATGTTTTAACACAATTTTAAAGCAAGATTTTAGCTAACAAATGCCACAGATTTTTTTTACTATAATTTCAGTATAAATCCATGGCATTTCTATGGCATTTTATTGTCCCACTTACCAATCACCCTTTTTTTAGGTTGCACAAAACCTTCCACAAAGTAGAGTATCTTGCTCTTGTGGTTTGTTGAAATCCTGGTATGACCAGTAGCATAAAATGCAAAAAAAAAAAAMCAACCAAAAAACTTTGACAAGGATGGTGTTTACTGAGCATTGCTTCTTACTTGAAAAGATCATTTGTGCCTATTAATTGAAAAAATTTCTTCTGTTGGTTAAGATATATTTACTAGATCAATTTATTTTCATTATTTGTTTGGGGCCTTTTTATATTCCAAACAGGTGAAATTTTGTGTGATTCTGATTCATGTGGACAAACCAAATCTGTGACTGACAGGGGACTTTAAAAAGATTCCTGCAGAAATGACAAAATAAGCAATGGTTGAATTGGCATTTACACTCACATATGGATATTCAGTGGTGTATTAATTTTAGTGGCGTTTAGTATTTTTTAATTGTAATTATAGCAGACCTACTTTTCTGATAATACAAATATATTGATTGGTACAAAATGGCATTAATTAGAGAAATCTGAAACATTTCAGATTCAGATGAGGGTCAGAGATGTGCTGCTCATTGTTGGTGTTTATTTMTTTTGACTAGGCTGAGACTTGTGAACTGGATTTTTTTGTGTTTAAGATGTAACAGTCTTCATTTTGATATTAAATTGCTATAGGTGCTGAGTTTCCTTAGTATCTTTTCCATCTGGTCCTGGTTTTGACTTCTGTTCACTAAAGTTATTAAAATTCTTGTGCATTCTGGGTATGAACAATACATAAAAAATCATTATTAGTACACTTACTCTTTACTACCAGGAATCCACTATTTTTTTCTTCCACAGCAGATTGCTGGGCAGCATATTTTGAGTCATTACTTTATTTCCCTTCATCCAAGAATTTTGCAGTGAAGGGGCTGCAGTTAAATCTGGAGCTGAGAGAAAAACACCAGAAAAGGCAAAGTTTTGAGGTCAAGMCATTCACTCTATGGGGCTTTCTGGGGCAATTTTCACCTTTTATCCTCCTTTTCTGGTGCTTCTGCAAGGTCTGGCATTATTGGGCTCTGACCCACAGCTCCACATCTGAATATTTTTTGAGAAATACACGCATTCCTCTTGATGTGGAAGTAGGTGAGCCCTGCTGGAATAAGCTGATTTTTTTTTTCTTGGATCTGCCCCCAGATTATCACATTGCATGGAAAAAACCCCTTTCTGGCTGTACTTAAGAATGCAACATATCAAATACTGATATTCAATGAGATAAGAATTCCTATTTGAGAGAGCAGAGAGCAAGCAGAATTTTCATCTTGAGAGAACGAGCTAAGTCAGATGATGATTCCAAAATCAGAAAAACATAGGCTAGTGATGTCCAGTGGTCATGCCAAAGAAATACTTATCTTTAAAGTCTGAACATTGTCCTGTACCCAGTTCTGCACATTCCTGGCTTTGATTGAACACCCTTGTCCTTTTCCTGCTGTGTAAGGTTTGACAGTTTCCACTGAGTTTGCTGTTCCCTCACTATTTTCTGTGAGTCTCTGATCCTTCAAGCTCAGGATGAGTAAGTAATTAGCTAAATGGTTGTTCTCTAAATATACAGAAGCCCTCTAAGTAAGGGCATAGAAAGAATTAACCTTTTTTGCCTCCACACACACCTCCTAAAGATCTGAACAATTGATTTCACATAGGTAACAAATTAAAGTTTAGCAGCAGTGTGACAAATACACTTTATTTTTGCAGCTTATTTCACCTGCTCTAGAAAAGCAATGCTTTGGCAGGTTATCAGTAAAGGACAGCTGGCCTCTTTGGGAATGGACACAAACACAGAGCCTGAGAGGCTCTTCTACTCCTTCATCTATTAAATTTGGAGGTTTGTTTTGTTGGTTTGGAATTTGTTTTTTTGTTGGTTGGTTAAGTTTTTTTTAGGAGAACATGGATAGGCACAGCTATTTCCCCTATCAGGATCTGTTTTCATGTAATTCTTTTCTGGATTCTGAACTAACCATGTAAAATCAAGTTAGGAAAGAGGATAAACTGCTTTGAGGTAGAGTTGCTCACAGGCTTTTAGGTATTCTTGATCTCAGTCTGCTCTATTCAACTGTGATAATGGATAATTCATTTGCTAAACTGGAATAGGATTTTATTACTAAAACATCTTGTCAGAAAATTTGTAAATTGAAGCCAWGAAGTCAAAAGACAATGAGAGTGGTCATGTATGTCTAGGAAAAGGATAAGTGTGCATGTCCTGCTTTTAGAACACAGGAGCATAAATATTGAAGGAAGTTTTCTATATAGAACCCAAGTCCCTGACTGAAGGAGTCACCTCATAAAAAGGAAATTGCAATACAAATTTAAGAAGCTTACTGACCAAATCTTTATTTATAACTATTTATTCTGTATAATTAACAGTATTTTTGATGTATAGAATCAAATGTACAGATCTCAGCTTGTGATTTCCATCTGAGCTGGAGCTCTTCACTTCCTCTTTTTAATATACATATGTATGTGCTTCATATCCATCAATGATTAAACATATGTGCTTTGCCTTTCAGGAAATCAARCACATCATGTGTGATCCAGAACTGGTTGAATCAAGGAAACAACTACACTGACTTTAGGCATCAACTTTGATGTGTAAATGTGAGGGGTTTGGGCACTTTTGGAAAGAAGAGCTGTTCCTTTCTGTTTTGATAATCAATGACTTTGATTGCCCTTCATCAGAACAAGAAGTGTTTGCTAATTTGCAGTGGCGAGTGAAAAAAACTTGTCCCCTAATGAACTTYGTGCATGGCTACTGCTTCAGTAAATGGTATTCTGCTGCTCTTTTCTGTCAGTGTTAGCTCAACTTTATTTAGGCTGCTTCATCTTTTACTATTTAATGTTCTGCCCTCTGTCTGCAGAAATAATGAAGCAATAATAAGAAGAATCTTGACTGCAGTGGGTGCCCTGCCTTTGAAAGGTGAGAACAGTTCACAAATGCTGTTTTCTCCAAACAATAAGCAGTGCTATTTAGGAAAGTGCTTATAAACAAATGTCTTGCGGGGCTCTTACACAGCATCGTTTTTAAAGGTTCTGCTTTTGTCAGAAAATTAAGCTAAAAACCATCTGCCTTCTGTCTTAGAAGCATTGGACTAAATCCCGATTGGGAGGTGGGAGCCTCACCTGCACTGAGCTGGGTTCACTTTAGTGCTAATTGTAATTCCAAGCAGCTGTAATTGCCTCACAGATCCTGGGAGGAGGGAGCAGCATCGCCCTTCTCTCTTCCCCTGCTTGCTGCAGCCCTCCTCTGACACAGATGCTCGAGGGCAGGAGTCAAAATGGAGCAATTCCCGTGGGCTTTCTGCCCCACACATCCAGTGGGGCTCTTCCTTCCCCTGGCTGCATCCTGCCTGTGGAAAACTCACTTTCTCCTCTGAGCTCGTGGTTACGTCCCTCACATCCCTTTGGTCCTTCCCAAATTACTCACTGCCCCTTTACCAAACCCCCTGCTCCCCACCACTTCTATTTAACTCCTCCCACTGACATCCTCTGGTTTTCCATCCTCATTTTTCCTTCTGCTTACAGCAGAGCTGCAGGAAAGCTGTCTCTCTCAGGCCCATGGGCCAATGTCACCCCAGTGCTGACAGGAGCTCTCTGTGCTATTTTCCAAGGTAGAAGGGGGAAATTGCTTCTGCAAGGAATGCAAGACAGATGGCTGCAGGTACAGCAAGCACTTACTTGGTGRAGGGAAATAAAACCTGTGCCTATTGCACTCTGACAGATTGGTTTGAAAGGGTTCCATGCAGTTTATTACCTCCAACCTGATAAAAAGAAACTTATTTAGCATCAGTGACACCCCACRTTTAATCCTAACTCTTTCAGTGGGGAGGCAGAAGATTATAAGTGGTGGTTTGAGAGCCACCAGCAGCTCTTTTAGGCATCTTAAATCAATTTATCTGTAGGCTCTCTGTAATTTGCAGGATGAGGGAATACTGAATGTGAGAGACAGTTGTACTTTTCCATGAACAAAAAGGTCAGAAAAAAATTGCTTGTCAGCCAGGTATATAGTAAACATCAATTTAGCCTTGTGTGGATCAATACAAGGTTGTGTGTTCATATCCGATTACCTTAGATGGATTAAGATGTTGGATATTATTAAGATAATAAAAGACAGGATTGGCATCAGAATGGTGGCACTTTGTCCTTGAAATTCTGTGGCTGGAGAGGTTGCCATTTGTAGATGCCAAATAGTTCTTGTAACCCAGTTGCTGAAATAAGGGAATATTTGTACCTGAACCAGGTTTTCCTGTGGAGTTTCCTTTGGATGTTCTCTTCCTCCTGTTTTTTATAGATCTTTCTTCTTTTGTGTTGTTTTCATTTGCAGCCTCTTTCCACCTTTATGTTTTTTTAATGAACAATTACTAGCATGGTATCTTGCTTCTATAATCTTTCTGTTTTTACCAGCCAGCACTCCTGGCCATGCTCAGGGTTACCCATATTATTTTTGAGGTAGTTTCCTTGAAACTGGGCTCAGAAAATTGRCAAGACATATTTTACTGAAGTTCAGGTAAAGCACCCATCTCTCCCCATTTTAGAATTTGGTTTGTGAATGTGAAAAAATATTGGTTTCCTCATTAAAATTAGTCTGGGGTTGAACACTTTTCCTATTCCTTCTATCCTAAAGACCAGGCATGCTTTGGGCTCCCCTCCCTGCCTTTGCACTGTTCTGTTAAGGTGTAATTGTTCCTTTTCAAAGTGTCATTGTAAGAATAGGATTTTTCTGAATCATATTTCTCAGACAATTAGACAATTATTTCAGACTACACTGTTATAATTGATCTTGCTTTATGGCTTCGTTGTCTTCAGGAAAAATTATTTCCATCCATGTATTTTAGATTACACCTAAATCTTTGCTTTTTCAGTCTGCATGCARTGTGTATTTTGAATACATTTTGTTTATGGCATCTGCTAATGTCTTATGATAGGAACAAATTTTAGTTTGAGCTTTGTCCCCTTCTGATTGAACTCCTGCTGTAGTATTGAATGGTTTTAACATCTTTCTGTTCAGGTATACCATAAAACTATTAATATTAAATATTGATTAAAACATATTGCATGTGTGTCCTGGCACAGCAGTTTTCTAGTGCCTCTGTGGGAATTCTATTTTTTCCCTTTGACTCTTCTGGGGATCACTTCTGATGAATCATTTTAATTGCACTGTGATTTGTAACACAGTGAGTGGAGGTCTCTTGCTCTGCTGTGTCTGRTATAAATGTAGGCTTTCCTTCCTCTGACTAATGGCTTGAGATCAAAACATCCAGCACAAATCAATACTAGGTACAGCCCAGCATCACCTGTAGATGGGCACTGCACTAGAACAGTAAACATAAAATGAGTCACACTTTGTGTGCCTTCCTTYGCCCTGGGTGTTGGATAAGCTCTGACCTCTGAAGAGGTGATGGTGTTTGTTTGCCTGTTTGTTTGACTTCCCAATTGTTTTATCTCTGATCAGAAAACTCAAGCCCCAGCCACAAGCCCTAAGTGTCAAAGGGTGGCTGAGCCCTGAGGGTGGAGTGTYACAGATGAAAGTGGCTGGAGGCAAGGAGTTGCCTTTCCAAGGGAAGGATGGATGGAACCAGAGCAACTCTRATGGCTCTTCGAGTTTGGCTCTGGCTAGGAAATGAGAAGTGGCCCTATCAGAGYAACAGCCAGATGGTCTGGATCGATCCCAATGCAGCTTTGACCTGGTTTTGCTGCAGGCTCTGAGGTTGTTTCAGTTCTCAGCACCAGCAGAGGACACAGACCTGTCCCACCTCTCCTGGAAAACAAGGGCTCAGCTGGGATAGTGACATAAAAACTTCTGCTCTCCAGGCAGCAATCTGCTTTTCTTGCTTGCTTTTCATATTCCACAAGGACGTACAGCAGAGAAAGGATTTTTYCTTTCTTTTTTGTGKTTTTTTTTTGTGTTTTTTTAAATAGCCTTGCCTGGTGGTTTATCAAAATCTAACTGATGCAATGATAAGGTGCCAGCTATTGTAATCAATAGACAGGAGGCAACCAACTGCTGCTAATGCTSCAGACCATAAAGTTTGTAAACTTCAGACCACAAAATGAGTGTAAAGATTAACATCCCTGGTTAGATCAGCTTTTCAGGTACTGAGCTTTTCAGTCTTTTCCCACTCCTTTAACCCTGCACACTTCACAGCCACTCCCAGGTGTCTCTGTTGGTGGTAAATGGATGGTAAATGGTAAAAAGTGGGTGGGATTTTGTTTGTAGGCTGGTTTTTTTGGTCTTTTTCTTCTTCCAAACTTCAGTGGTGGAAGTTGACTGTTCATCTGAAAAGTGATGGTTTATGGCCCATCAGACTCTTGCAGATTTTGCTTTTACTTCCTACTTTTTGCATGTTTGTGAGCCACACAAGGGAGGCCTGCTTTTAACACCCTCATTAGGGAGGAGGAAATATTGTGCTTCCAAAAGCTCTTATTCTGTTGTTTGTTACTGCAAGCTTAAAAATWACAACCTTAGAAATATTTCAAAGTTCTCTAGAGAATGAAGCCTGGTTCAGGAGACTGATGGCCAGATTATGCTACCAGGTATGACATAAATCAAGAACAACTCCACTGARTGCAGGGCCATTTCTCCAGCCTTACCAGGAGCAGAATGTGACCCTCAGTTTAATTTCTGAAATGGTGCCTGAATTTATTGGAGCTGTGCATCTCTGCAGGACCTTTCTTGGCTTTGCTGCAGTGGTAGCCTGATGTAAATCAGATTTCCTTGCAGCCGAGAGCAGTGCTGATTATATATGAAGCTCTATTAGTGCTTGCTGGAGTTTTGTGTTCCTGAGACCATGCTAGGCATTCAAAGAGCTCACCCTTCTGCCTGTGACCTGCAGGAGGAGTAAAGTGTTTTACAGTAGTAATAAAGGGATTACATTAGATGAAGTTATTTTCAGTAACTATATCAGGAAGATTGAGAGTCAATTATCCTGGCCAGGTTCATCTTCAGGACACCAGCAAAGCAGAAGGTGCAGACATTTACACTGTACCAGCAAAAAAAGATTTAAAGGCACTGTGTTCTCRCTGAGCACTTGGGCCTTATCTGCAGAGCAGCCAGGGAGGTCACTGAGCATATTTTGGGAGCTGCAGGGGTGCTCTTTGACCCCTTGGACTCCTTAACTCAGCAGCAAAAGCAGGTTGTGTGGCTTTTGTCACCTGTGGAAGTGACTGCTTGGAAGGGACAATAATGCTGAGGCTCCTACTATTTCTGGTTTCTGTTTTAAGAATTTCTACTCTTGCAAAATCTGCTCTGATTTCAGAAAACTTCCCAGTGCTTTTCTCTGCTGTCTCTGCACTCTCACATCTAAGTTGCCCATGTATAATTTCCTTACGATAAGGYGCTAAGTGCATTCCTYCTTTCTTTTTTTTCCTTTTTTAAAATAATACCTACAAGATGTGGAATACTTGCTTTCCAAAAGTATCTTTCCTATTTGAGAGCCCTGGATTTTTTTTTTTTGTTTTGCAGGGTCCTGTAAGTCAAAAGATTCTGTTGCTTCTCTCATGTTCCATCCACAGAAGGAAATGTTGCTTGAAAAAGGCCATATGCACTGGTGGATGATTCTGCCAGGATCATCTTTATTTTTAAGGAAAGATGTCTGTTCTGAGAATGTGACAGCTGAATCTGTCACCTCTGCCCCTCACAATTAAAATAAATTGATGATCAGCTGGTGGGTGGGACTAACACTGGTAAAGATTTGCTGACATAAATCCAATATATGTCCCAGTTACTGTGTCCACAAGATTTTGTGTGTTTTGTCACTCTTCACTTACCTTGTGAGGGAGATGCTTATTTTTCTTCATCCATCTGTGGTTTTATTGCATTTTCTACATATTGAGTTTTTGCCTGTTGGAGCACTGAGATGTTTTTCAGATCAAAATRAGCTGAGTGATTCCAATTTGACTGAATGATAGAAACCCCAAATCCTTCCAGCATGCTGTGGTGTCAGAGAAGGATTATTATGTTTTCAACAGCTCATGGTGTACCCAGAAACAGATATTGATTTCTCTTTCCAGCCMTTTTCCTTCCTTTCTGGAGACTGTAATGCACTTATGAGTTCAGCTGTTTGTAATGAGGGGATTTCAATCTGGTTTGAGCTAATTCTAGCAGGTAAGTGCCTTTATAGACTCACCTCTGGCACAAGTTAAAATGGTCTGCTTTTCCCGAGAATGGACCTAAAAAGTGTAATCATCACTTGATGTGCCATTCTGAATCAAGGCTGTCTATTAACAAGTCCCTATTTTGTTTTGGTGGTATTGATTCCCCAGAACTGATTGCATTTCAGGAAGCAGCACACCTATTTCTTCCTCAGGCTCTCCTCAACAACCACTTTGTCTTAGCAGTGGTGGCTGAACTGCTCAAGCTGCTGCTTTAGAGAAATAGGGGAGCCTAAGGAACTGATCTGAAAGCCAAAAAAAAAAGAAAAAGCCAGACCCCCTCAAAGAATTGGCATTACCTTCAGGTGGACCAGTGCATTGGAGTGGTGATCATGGAATTCTACATCTGCACCTGGTGGGGAGAAGYCATGGAGTGAAACAGGATCTGTTTTTACTGAGATCCACAACATGAGCATGATTTATCCCTGTTTTGCTCCTGCATGGCTCTGTTAGCTGCACTTAGTGGTCTGAGGGGTTTACTGTAAAGATGTTTTCTCCTGGTTCTGTTCCCAGTTGCTGTAAATCAGAAGCTCTTTCACTGAGCTTGTGACTTGAGTTGTATAAAACCAGTGCAGATTCTGGGGTTTTTTTTCCAAGAATTTCAAAGAATCCTGTTTATTGCRTAGTATTTTTGGCTGTCAGCAACAAATGACTATTTCTGGATGAATTGCTGCTCCCATATGTGAGAAGGTTGGATGCTGCTTTAGTTTAAGCCCAGAGAAGGATTGGGGTAAAATTGCTCAGGCCAACAAATCTTCTGTGATTTCTGGAATTCTGTCCCAAGGTCACCAGAATCAAGCTTCAACTTCTGTAAAAAAAGTCTTTCAACAGCTTTTGTAATGAATTTTTTGCTGAGGAAGGGCAAAGATTGCCCCAAATTTCTGCAGTGTCTCTGAAGATGCTGTGTGGAGCTGGGGAGAGAGAGAGATTTTCCTGCCTTGGAAAAGACTCCAGTGTACCTGAGGACAGAGGTTCCTGAAAGCAGGATACAGATCCCTCAATTCCTGGGTAATTCTGGAAACTGTGTGATTTTGCATGCTCAATTCTGGMAAATTTTAAAATATTTTTCTAAATCCCTGTCCTGTTGTTCACAGCTRCTTCACAAAGCTACATTGCTCTTTCTGGTTTCTACCACTACTGAAGTGTGGATCCTTACCAGCTTTTTTTGCTCCACTTTTTTCACCACCAAGTTGTTTAGCTGGCTCTTGCATGGGAGTTCTTCCTTGTCTTGAGGCAAACTGAAGTAAACAAAAAAAATTAGGAGGTGTCTGTCTCACAGACATGGAGAGTTTTCCTTTGATGCACTTTCTTTGATCCTTGCACTCTGACTTACCCAGCAGGTGATAAAATATACCTGCCCCTTGCAATCAGAATATTGTGCTTTTATGTGCTGACTTATTCCCTGGGATCTCCAAACACACTGCARACCTTTTGGCTAAGCTGTTGTGAAAAGAGAGGCTTTATTCTTATTTCCTGCTTAAACAAATTGAGGAAGAAAGGAGTGATTTGGCCAAGGTTTGTGTTTAGCTGCAAGGCCTTAAGCTGTATCTAACATCCATTTTTAATTATATGTAGCAGAAAACCTTTCAGAATGTTTTGGGTGTTTGGTTTTGGGTCCACAGCATTTGGAAAACACTTCTCAAAACAATCCATGGGAAAATTGTGGGTCCTAGGCAACTCTAGCTTAGCTGGTGAAGGTTGTGATTTTAAGTCCTTGAAGGTGGATTTTAAGTCCTTTAGAAGTATCACTGATCAGAGGCTCAAAACTTGCAATATTTTTCACTAYCTATGTATTCAAATATTCCCCCAAGCCTACAGTGCCATCCCCAGGCACATCCCAAATGAACAAATCTGCTGCCATTACCTTCCATCTTTTGGGAGCACTTTTCCTCACATGTTCCTTTTCCCCTTTTCCCCCCCATATGCAGAAGAGAGGTCACTTCTTGTTTTCTKTTTAAGGCTCAGGAAAAAGAGTGCTGAAAGGACAATGACATTCATTCATCCTGGCATTTCATGTGGTAGATTTCCTTTTTTTCTCACTGGTAAATGAGAAGCTTGAAKAATCCCCTAAATGATCCATAGATACAGTGACTACCATATAGTGGCCCACTCTGACTTGTTCTATATTTTTAACTGAAATTTGTACAAACATAATAATTTTGTGCGATTTCCCCTGTTAATTTTCAAGTTGATCATTCATGTTTGGGTCTCTGTCTTTCCTGATGCTTTTACTTCAAAATGATTGATCTATAGTAAATGAGGCAAATATATGAAAATATGTCAAATGTGTGTACAATGACAGATTTAGATAATTCACCAAGATAATTTTAAAGTGGCACTGGCTTCTGCATTTATTGTAGTCAATTCTGCAGCTTATGTTTCAAGAATTTTTAGTCYTGACATAACAATTTTTAACTGTAGGAACGACGTTAATACTAATACTACCTTAAACTAACAGCAGCATACACATGAAATAATAAAGCAAATTTTGACCCAGAGTAGAGAGAAGTACTGTGTAGATCCAGCCTGGAGTAGCTACACTTTATTTTTTACACTTTTTTTGCTGCTCATGTCACAGGCAGAAATATGGAATCATAAGGCAAAAATGAGTAGCACCTTCAACATGAAGGTTTCCTACATAATTGGAATTCAAGGAACTACCCAGCTGGTGGGAAGGAATTGGTAGGTGTGGGATATTTTATGATAGCGGCCTTGTGGTGTGCCTGCGGCAAGAAATGCAAACACATTAAACTCTAAGGTAATGTTGCTTAAATAATTTGTGTGCTTCTGTATATATATGTTTGCACAGCAGCAGCAGCAGTTATTGAAGCTGATGCTAGATATTTCTGGAGTTTCCATTCAGTGCAGGGGTTAGCTACGTGTAATTTTGAGATGTGATGGCATTAGACATTTCTCAAACACATGCCAAACCAAACAACTCRGTAATTGCTTTTTTGCTTTTCCATTGTTCTCTGCTATTGTAACTGCTTTCATGTGTTTGCACTGACTTATTCTTATCTGTAGTGGTTTTAAATTATAAATCTACAAACAACTGATATAAACATAGAAAATTATAAAAGCTGCAAACACTTGGGTCATCCAGCACAGTGATGCACTAGGATTCCTTGCACAGCTTTCCTGAATTGACCATAYTTATGTTGCTGTGATCGTCTAAAGCAGATTTTCTTTCTGTGCATTTTTGCTCAAAAGCATTCTAAAACAGTGGAGAAAAACAAACAACCTGGCTTTCCTGGGAATAAAATATTTACAGAGAAGAGGCAGGTGTGAAGCCCCCTGGCAATTCTTCGGGCAGAGGATGGAACACAAAGCAGATKGGTTTCACTTCCAGCTTGGGAGGCTCTTCAAGGATGTTGCAGGTGGCATCAGTGTTTGAAATGTCCACAGATGCATTCCCCAGGAAGGTGAGGGGATGGTGTGGATTCCCAGCTGTGCAAGGTGCTCAGACCTCTGCCCTTCTGCACAGCTGGGCTCTTCCTTGGGGCCTGGGGCTTCTCCCTGCAGGGCCCATGGAAGGCAGGGGTCTGGAGGTGCCCCATGGCACACAAGAAGCACAGGGAGCTGTGAGGGGCTGGCTTGAGCTYTGCTTTCCATGCTCAATATTTGGCCTTTTGCCTCCTTTGCCAGGGATCAGGTAAAGGCCAAATTTTGGCTGCTTAAATTCACTGGTGTCACCAGAGGTGGGCAAATCTGTCCTAGAAAGGATTCCTATATGTGAAGCATGCCAGCTTCAGATATCACAACATGCTGCCTATCACAATGTACTCCAAAGTGAATTCCCATCTGATCATCCAGGAAATGTCAGATTTTGCAATGTCTGTGATGGATMTAATAAGAGTTTATCATGAAATGTCTCTCAAATGCTAATGAAGGCAGAAGAAACAGTAAACACCTTGTCAAATTAAACTRTATAAAAAAAATCTGTTCAATTAATAAAACTGGCCAAGAATCCAGGAGTGTGGGATGAATCCAGAAGAATTATGGGTTTTTCAACCTCAGCTTCACCAGTTCCTAACRTTAGGGAGAAAGTGGTTATTAAGTGAGATGGAATCTATGAGATCTTTCCCTGCCCTTTGTTCCGTAGAGAGCCCAGCATTGAAAGAGATTAGGATTATCCTGGTTTATGAGAGGAAAGAATGAAAATGGCAAAAACATCTCAGGCAGTCTGGGAATGTAGCAAACAGCAGAGCTCCATAATTTCTCTCCCCGGATGACCAAAGCCAGTCCAGCCAATACAGGAGAGAGAAGGGCAGCAGTGTCTGGGGTTCAGCTCCTGTTTTTTCCCAGAAGACAGGAGRGCACCCACCAAGGCTCCAGCATCCATGAGGAACAACTGGAAGGAGCCATCCCACCTGCAGGGAGCTGCAGAGGGGAAGGGAGTACATCAGCCCCTCTTGCACTGAGATTTTGCTGCAGGCTTTGCATTCCTACAGGTGGTTTGTGGTTTTCCTCCAGAGAGAAGGTGGATTTGAAAACCCCTTTTGAGAGCAGAAAACACAGAGCACTGAGCTCCCATCTGCTGCCTTACACAGAAATGTTCTGCTCTGCAGTTAATGCTCTGTACTCACACAGCTGAAGGCTGKAAAGGATGTGCCCATGTCTGCAGGATGCTGGTTGTTGTATTTAATAGGCACTTAAGTGCTTAACATGATGTAATTGTTAACACAGGATTTCTACACAGTAATAAATCCACTGAGAACTGACCAAAAAAGAAATGATGATTTTCAAAGGAAAAGTGAGAAATTTCCTGTTTAGACTTAAAATAGTAAATGCCCTCCCTGAATAGACAAAAAGAGTCCACTGGAAGTTATTGACTGAGCTGGTACCTGAGGGACATAAATTTGATGCACATTTCTTTCCTTGGCATTTAAGAGAGTCTTTTTCCATGTGAAATKGGATAGCTGGTACAGAAATTGCACTGATTCTGCTTTCTGGTTCTGTCATTTCAGCCAGGACAAGGAGCTCAGGCTGGCAGTGCTGGAAGGAAGGGAAATGCAAGATTTGGAGATCATAACCCTGTCACACTGCAGTTCATGGTGAGGTGGCCATTTATACAAATTC
The DNA here is from genome assembly GCA_014549065.1 of Cardinalis cardinalis. Classification (NCBI taxonomy): domain Eukaryota; kingdom Metazoa; phylum Chordata; class Aves; order Passeriformes; family Cardinalidae; genus Cardinalis; species Cardinalis cardinalis. The sequence continues at coordinate 1,007,865 of JACDOX010000119.1, forward strand.
ATTCAGATGCTTCTTTCAAGCTTTATTTATTGTATTCCACAAAACTGGGCTATGTGTTTCTGCCTTGGAGCRAGATAATGTTTATTTTTCCCTGGTAAACAGAAGGCTGTTTTTCAGATTTAAAAAAGCTACATATAAAAGGAAAAGAAGCCTGTACTTGATGTAAAATTTGAGATAGTGTTAGGTAATTCAAATGATAATATCACTACTGCTTGTTTCAGACTTGGGTTTGGTAGGGGTGATGGAAAAAACTGCATGAAAATGGATTCTCAGCAAAGCCTAACAGAGTATTCAGTGCTATGCTTTGCGGTTTGTCCATAAATAACAAAATAAAAAAGTAACAGCCAAGAATTTAGCAGAATACATGATGAAAAGTGATGATTATGTATAAATTAGAATGTCTATTTTCCAGCTACACAAGTATCAATTAAATCTCTTCCCTTGAGACTAAGAGCAGGTCTTTAATCCTAATTAATACTTGTAAAATTTGTACGAAATGAGGAATTACATGGTGCTGGATGTGGTCACAATCAGCCATGAGAGGTGCCTGTTGAATGATTTAGTATCACATGGATGAAAGGAATGCATCCAGGTATGAGGGGCCTCCTGGAAAATTCAGAATTATGTTTTAAATGTGGGCAAAATGTTGACTCAGTCAAGTCAGACATGGATTTCAAAAGTGTCATGTCAATAATAAATATGCCAGAAAATCCCATCCCAAAAATGTCATGGCAAGAAARGGTTAGACATGGGCTTAGCAATTCCTGCTCAAATGCAGTGGTTCCTCTCTTACTGGATGGAAACTCCATGTCTTCTCCCTGACTTGTTCTGAGAATCAGCCTGTGTAGGATTTTATGTTATTTATGCAAACATTTGCACCATATTGATTAAGAGCAGAGTGCAGCAGAGCCTTTTATAAGCCTTAATAAAATTCTGGCTCTTGTCATCACTTGGCAATTCATGAAAGGGTGTGCTAAGAACCCATAACCTTGCCTGTTCTGTCAAGAGTGTTCCCCTGTCAGATTCATGTGGTTTCAGTCCAGCTTTTTCTTTTGTCTGTTTATATGCAGACATAACACTTAACAAGGGATAATGTGTAAACAAGAGCATGCATTATGCAGATAAATAGACTCCCACTGCTGAACAAATCCTTAGCAGTTTGCATTAAAAATAAATACAGATGCAAACCAGAATTCAGTATTTATTTTAACAGCAGGACTTTATCATTGGTAGCATTTCCCTGATGTTTCCAGGATTAAATAAGTGGCTTTTAAAAGAGATTCACCAGTCCAGAAGTTTGAAGCAGTTTAAACCTTTCCTTAATAGCACCAGAGGGAGAGATAACAACAATTAGCAGTTCTTCACAATATCAGGAAATTACATCTGCATTAACTGACTGAGAGCTGCTGGATCCATGCAGCCACAAGTCTCTTTACCCACTGATAAATGTGGCCATGAGAAGTGATAGGAAGAAGACAACAAGATTTTCACAGATCTCAGCATTTTGAATAATACTGAATAATAATTTATTCAAGGCACAAAATGGGTTTGGCTTCCATGCTCCATTGAAAATCCAGAGGAAAGAAGCATAACTTTCACTGGGCTATAAATATATATTTTWAATTTTTTTWAAWTTTTTTTTCTGAGAGCATCACATTTCTAAGCTTGCCTGCAGCATTTATTCTTGAATGCTAGACTCAGTCTAGCTTCAGTCTAGTTTCCCTCATCACCCCACCTCAGTGTTTTGATGTGATTGAGGTCAGAAGGGTAAGTATGAGGTCCAAGGGATCAGTGCTGGAGAAGGAAACAGTGTTTAACTCCAAGTTCTGGATTCAGGATGAGATCACAAAAGGTGGCCTGGTGAGGAGCTATCAAATAATAATGAGCAGGGCAAAGGGAGCACAGTAAGAAATGTTCACTAATATTTCTTGGAATAAAATTAGAGATACACTTTTGCATTTGAAGTATTATAGCAAGAAGGTAAGAAAAATAAAAGCACTGAAACACCTGGAGAAGTGGTAGTTGGACTGTGTCTTCTGTTCACTGTGGGTGCAATTGTGCTTTTTATCAGGCTGCCTGTTTAAAGATGCTTTCTCTTGCGTAGACATCCACTTGAGTCATGCCATGATTTTAARTCTCTTGTTGTTTCATGGTTCCTCTCCATCAAAAGGAGGGAAATGCCTTCACTGTATGAAAGCTGCACGGCTTGGTGTAATCAGTTTATCCTGTTCTTTATAGTCATAAATCTTTCTTCCACCAAAGGATCTTGGAGAGAACTTTTATTCTTTTTGCTGGCACAGAGGTAAAGAAGGAATTTGAGAGCTATTCTACGACACCAAACTGACTCCAGAAGGCTTGGAGTTGAAGTTTTTCAGGCAGCATTTGCCAGAGTGGGAAGGACTTGAGGTAAGTCAGAACTGCTGGCTGAGATCTCTCCTGCTGCAAGTTTGCTTATTGTAAAGTGAGCCTTGGAAATTATGACACTGGGACTGGTGGGACTTCCCACATCCTGCTTGTATATAAGAACTTGCARTGTAACAAATCTCAGCCTTGCAGGTTAACAGGATTTAAAAAGAACAAGGATCTGTGGTGTCTGCACCATCACAATTGGGTGAGCTTAGACAGGAGGCTGGGACTTGGGTCGTGTCAAGTCCATGACCACATCTAGAAGTCAGTAGATGTGTTTCCACTCACACAAGCAAGGGGAGGATTTTCACCCTGCAGAACTCAGCAGATGCTTAGGAGACTCTGTCAGGCTTTTTTTGTTTTTGCTTAGGAGACTGTGTCAGGCTTTTTTTGTTTTGTTCTCTCCTCTCCCTTAGCAAAGTGCAACATATGGTTAACTTTCCTGTTGCATCGTGGGCTGCTAATGAAGCAGACACTTAAGATAATTATGCTTCCCTCTTCAAGCTTCCTGATTTGGCAAGCTCATCTATTTGGAATTCTGGGGTATTGCAAGGGTTTGTGGTGTTGKTTTTTTTTTTGTTTCTTTGATTCTCATTATACATGAAGAGCTGCATATTT
>JACDOX010000119.1:1020378-1049544 GCA_014549065.1 Cardinalis cardinalis
ATCAGTTTTTTATAACACACACACGAGTCTCAAGTGTTTGGAGCATCAGCTCTTCCATCCTGATTCCCCCTCCCTGGCAGAAAATGCCTCTCAGCCTCGCCGCAAGGCCGYGAAATTGTGTGAGCGCCGCTGGTGAAAACGACTGGATCTGCTGTTTTAGTCCAAGTGTCTGAAYGCTTTTTGAAATTGTAATTTTCCTGTGCTGCTGCTGCTGTGTGTAAAGGTGACCCCAGTGTGCTGGGCCCCGGGCAGTTTGCTGCAGACAGCTCATCAGCGTGATTCATTTGGTGGGGTGCTCAGTCAGCACCTCCTYGCCAGCAGGATGGAGCTCCTCCCTGATCTGCCAGGATAGAAAGGCACCTACTAGAGATGCAGAACTCTCTGGAGATGCATTAGGGTTTGATTTTTGTGGCAGTAACTCATTTAGCAGGGACACAAAGGTTATAACCCCTGGTTCTGCACAGGGAGAGGCAGGGCAGTGTCACCTGCAGAGCTGCTGCTGGAGAGGGAGGGCTGAATGCTGCATTCCTGCAGCCACTGCTCTTTCTGGCTTTCTGTCCCACTTTCACCTCGTTTAGAATTGTTTAAAATTGGTTCGTGTCTGCCTGTGGCCACATGATGGCACAAATCAGTCAAGGGAGCATCGCTGTGATGGGAGCATGGAGACGAGCTGAGGCTCCTCCTCGGGGCTTATCCCTCCTCGCTGCTGTTTGGATCCACAAGTGACATGATCACAGTGAGGGACAGGGTGGGGTTCCAGACACAAGCTTAAAAAATAAACACTGGAAAAGAAAAAAAAATTAGAAGAACAATCAGGCTTGAAGCAGGAGCAAAAAGAATCTCTGGCAAAAAAAAAAAAAAAGTTGGCCTTTAAAAAGGGCTAATCGGAAGAAAACTTTTGTATCTCTGATTTGTTTTGGGCTTCCCTTCAAATGATCAGTAAACTTGCAGGAATCAGGAAATCCTTTTTATTTCTCTTTTAAATCCTGAAAACATCATGTGCTGTATTTTCTTTGTGAGATGTGTGGAGAGGAGACTGATTTTTACAAATAGTGATGAACAAAAATCAGTCTCAGCAGTTACTATGACATTTATACTTAYTGTATATATTGTACTATATTACATCTTCAGTGGTAATAAACTAAATATATTGTACATAAACCTCAGTGGTTCCTGTATCCTGCATTGTCCACCTTCCTTCCTCATCCAGTGCCCTAAATGTGTGCCTCAGCAGAAAGATTGAACTACTTCACTTAGATTTACCTATCCTAATTTTATTTTTATAGCCCACTATCACTATCAATGCTTAGTGATACCACTTCCAGTTCACTCCTTGCAATGGGGAGGAAGGATGAAATTCCCAGCATCACTACCTGTCTTGTATTCTCTGTTGCCATCAGAACATGCAAAGGTTGTGTGTAGCTCTCAGGAGAAGTCTCTTAAGCTACTTTGAAAGATTATTGCATCTTTATTAACAATAATTTTGTGGGTTCTAGACTTCTGGTTCTAGACACAAGTCAGCAAAAAAAGAAAAAAAAAGGAAAAAGAAAAAAATGAAAATCTGTACGCCTAAGTCCTCAGGGAGCTCCTCAGCCATAAGACAGAGTGCAGCCAAACCCCTGAACGGAATATGAAAATTCCCAAGCATCAAGCAAGCATTTGACATCTCTGTTAGTAAACAAAGACAGCACAGTTGCATTTCTCGTGACACAGCAACAGCACAGCCTGTTCTGCCTCCCTCTCCTTGCCCTTTTCTCTGTTCTCCTCCTGCCGCCCCCATCAGTGGCAAACATTCCAGAGGCCAGTGACAACACCCGTGTCTCTTTCAAGCTGAGAGCATTAGTCAGGCCTTTGAGAGGGTTGTTTTCCTGCCCTTGGGTACCCCGGCAGCCTGGGGAAGGTGCAGGAGTTCAGGGACTGCTGAGTGCTCASCTGCTGCTCCCTCCTAAGTGAAGGTAAGTGCTGAGCAAGCGCAGCATTTAGAAATAAAAGAAAATATTTTTCTGTAGGGAATGTTTCTTTGACCTCACAGCTGTTAGGTAAAATGAAAAAAGAAAAAAAAAAAGATGAAACTGTTGCTGCAGAGAGAGAAAAATTTTTATTTTTTTTAAAGAGGCAAAATTGTTTTACTACATCAAATTCATTGCACTACACAGAGAAAACACTTCATTTTAGAATCATGCTTTTAGATTTACCTATCCTAATTTTATTTTTTATAGCCCACTGTCACTATTAATGCTTAGTGATATCTTAAGCTGTGTTTGTCATGCTTTTCCTCATGAAAAATTTCGTAAGCAATCCACCAGCCTTTCACAGATTTTTGTCTTTTTCGGAACACAGAATTTTCCAAATAAGAAATACAGTGCAAGTCAAATACAATCATAGAATTTTTAGGTTGGAAAAGGCTTTTAAGACCAAGTCCAGACTTYCAAGTCCATCAGTAAATCTCGCCTTGAACTCCTCATCTACACATCTTTTAAAAGCCTCCAGGGATGGTGACTCYCACTGGCAGCTTCTTCGAGTGCCTAACAGCCCTTTCCATGAAGAAATTTTCCCTAATACCCAATCTAAACCTCCCCTGATGAAACATGATATTCAGAATTTAATCTCCTTTGGCATTTAAAGAAAATACAGGCTGAATGCTCAAACTTGCAAGAATCCCTTGAGTTTTTCACTGAACATGAAGGGTCAGGACCTTGGTTTTGTATTTCATCCAATTAAATTGCCTTTGGTCCCTGACTGCCATGCTAAGATACTCCACTAATTTGTAAAAAAAAAAAAAAAAAAAAAAAGATAATTCCCAAATTGCTTATCTCTGGTACCCATTTTGAAGTCTGCTGTCAAGGAAAGGAATTAAGCTTGTTTGGGTAATATGTTCTGAGATTTACAAGGTATGSCTTGCATGCCATGATAAGTAAGAATAAGGSCTTCAGTGGAATTGGAGCCAGATAAAGCTCAGTGTTCTTGCTTTCAGATTATCTGTGAACTTTAATTCAGTTCTAGGCCTGGTGGTTGTGTTGGAGCCCAATGCAGTTTGATTTTGATGGCAGGGATGCTGCTTCAGATGGAATGTCGTGACTGGGTAAAGCAGAAGGACTTCCTGAAAGGTTATTTGGAAATTATACCAAGCAGAAGAAAAGTTTAGGTCTACGTGTTCTTGCAGGAGAGAAAGTGGAGTGCTGAGGGCAGAAAGGCACTGAAGCTTTMATATGAGTGCAGAAAGAAGCATTCACACATCAAAAAAATTCTGTGGTCTCTAGGAAATGCCTGATGAAACCCTTCAGTCTGAATCTGCTGGATGGCTGAGGGGACAAGGAAGCCCACTGGAGAACTCATTATTTTTGTTTCCCAGACAAATATGCTTGGATTAGATGTTGTTTCCTGGTGTCCTCTCTGGCAAGGCAGTGCTTCTCTTGCTGGGTTGCCCTGCTGGCTGTCACCGAGTTCAAGTCAAGGCAAGTCTCAGCACCACGCTGGGAAGAACCCAAAAATCCAACACCCAACATCTCCCAGTGCCAGCTGCCTACAAAATGTCCCTGACTGCTGTGGCATATTGTATTGGAATAAATCATGTGAGATTCCATTTTCTTCGTGCAGGAAAAAGCCTCTTCTTTATTCACATAACTCATTTCTATAGAGCTTTACAGACCTGATGGGTGACTCTAATTGGTTAGTAGCTTTCTTGCCAATTATTCTGTTGGTTAGTAAAAGGTATTTTACTTGTCCATCAAATCTCTCTATTCTTAAATTGTTTACATATTTTCTTCACTGATTCTCACGAGATAGATTTAATGTTTCTGTAGGTGCTACTTGTTTTTCACAGGAATAGATTGTTATGTTAACAAACTGTTCATACCAGGATTGTTTTGACATGGGAACTTGCCAAGTGCTAACTTCTCTTAGAAGGAATGCCCAGCCACTGATCTAACAGAGCAGGCCTGATTTTATGAGGCCTTTATTTTATAGTTTTTCTACCTTACTGCAACAACACTGTGTCCATTTGGGAAACAATTTTCACCTTGTTCAGCTGAAACCAGTCCATGGCACTACGACTTTGGCAGTGGCAGAAGGTCCAGGGCAGCACAGGGCAGCCTTTCCCCAGTGTTTCACTCCTACACCAGCCTGAGGAGTGCCCTGCAGACAAGGCTTTGGGACAGTAATCTAGATTAAGCTGTAGGGCTCCAGTTTCACTGCAGCTTTTAAGTGAGCTTCTTCCATCCTGAATTGTTCCCAAGACCCCTTTTCCTTTCACATCCTTAAAAAGTGATCACATTATTCTTGGGCTGTTGCATATGGGCTCGAGTGGAATTTAAACTGCCTGCCTGACAATGATGAATGAATCAACTCCAAATCCCTTGATGTGGATCAGCTATATAGCATAACAATAATATTGTTGTTTAACATTTATATTGAAGTAATACCGTGAGGAATCTCATCCATTCAGGGACTGATTTTGCTGGAAACTGAATAAAACACACAGTGAAATGAAAAGCCTTGTTCCAGAGACAAGGCTGTCTAAAAGACAAGCTGTACCTGTGGAAGGAGACAAACAGAAAAGACAAGGAGCAGAATGATATAAATGACAGTTGCATCTTTACACAAAACCTGGCTGCTGCTGAATTTTCTTGCATGGTTGACCTGCCATGTTGTTTCTAGACTTTGCTCATCCCTTTCCACTTTCATCTTCTTTACCTGTSCTGTCAAATAAACTCTTAAACCTCAGGTTTTTCCTGACAAAGTTTGGAAAATATTGGAAAAAGGAAGCTGTCCAGGAAATTCCCTGTGACACTTTGTTATTACCTTTGGACCAAACAATTTTAGTTGGCTTTCTGTACCTTGGCATCCATAGTCAAGCTTACTTGGGTGAATTCTTCTCTGCAAGATGTTTGTGAAGCTCTCTGTCAGATTTTCAGAGTCTTTACTTAGATCCAACTGTGTTGAATCTGTTACATTCCCTCCCATTTCCCACTTTGCAATATTTTCAAATTTGCAATTGGGCTTCTCTGCAAATATATACATTTATRTATTTATTTATTTTTTAACACATCCATTCTTGCTAAAGGAATAGAACATTCCCTTGACTGTTTTTGAAAGTCACACCCTGGTTGAACAGTGTTAGAGATAYGTTACAAAAACAAACAAACAAAAAAAGACAGAGACAAAGGAACACATCCTAATAAAATATTTTAAATAAAAATATTTTTTAATCCCACAGGTAAGCTCTATGCATATATGCCCATGTAYATGAATGTGCTAACATATATGTTAAAAGAAAATTTGGGCTCCTAGGCACAGAATCCCACAYACCAAGGTCCTGTTATAAATCTTAACAGTACAAGCTAGATTTCATTTAGTCAAAGGATATAAATATATAATTACTTTTTGGAAAGGATTCTTCTAGCCTAGATGACTTGTGCCACATTACCTAACACAATTCCTGTTACTTTGTGAGCTTTTACTAAGCTGGAAGCATTGGGTGATTATTGTCTAATAAAAAAAAATCTATGTGCTAAATTTAAATTTCCAAGGAAAAGTGAGGCATATAATATACTGTAAATTACAAGTTGTGATAAGATCGTGGATAATTCCAAATGATAAATGATTTAATTTTATTTTCACAGGAAGAGGCTGAAACAMGGCTGTACCTTGCTCTGAAATGACACAATAATTGGAGTGAGTACAGGATTACTGCATTTGTCCTGACTTAACATTTCATCAGGATCAGATGGAATTAATTTAAATCTGCGTGGTGTTTGTCAAAGGCCTCGCACTTGGACTGCTCAGCTGCAGAACAGGTACAGCCTCWGCCATTTTAGCATCCACCTGCAGTGAGGATGCTGCAAGCCACATTTCACTCTGCTTTGGACCCTGATGATTTTACAGAGTAAGAAATATTTCTGGATTAGTTAGGGAAGAGTGCTGTGTCTCTGCCAAGCACCTGTAGGATTGCTGCACTGTAGGATTCCTGGGCAGCTCAAACACAATTTTTATATGAATAGAAGGCTGCTATAGGGCTGGACTGCATGGAAAAAAATGAGCAAAGGAACATTAGGAAAAATACATATATATTTCACTAAATTGTTAAAACTGGTGGCTGTGATTACTTGATCGATATGTCAAAATATATTTTGAAAAATGGTGATATGCCATCCTTGTGAAGACTGCAGTGTTGAAGAAAAATTAAATAATAGGAGAGGGGGATAAACTCCAAGAACAATTTTGCCTTTTAAAGCACACACCGTATCCCCCATGCCCAAGTTTGACAGCATAGTCTTCTCAGAGATGCCTTTTGGCCACCATAAGCCTTAGTCAGGAAAACATGCAGTGCTGTTTGACAGAATGTGCAAAAAGGGGAAATTCTGTTACAATTTATTGAATGATTGATGATAATTTAAATCCACTCCAGAAAAGCTGTTATGTTCTGGAATAATTTCCTGGCTAATGTGCTAATCAAAATGCATTGTATAATGCTACTGCTGGATTTCAAACAATTTAACAGCCAAAAGTTGCTTACTGAGGAATATTGGAGGTTCCTCCAGAAGAAGGATAATATCTATAGATCATAGATAATTATCTAATAATAATGTCTATATGTTATCTATAATATCTATAGATAATAGATAATTATTGTATATAATCTATCTAGATATCTATAATATCTATAGATAATAGATAATTATCTATAATCTATAGATAATAGATATTACTGTTACTATTAGATGATATTATATTAGTGTTAGATGATGGTAATTRTGATGGCAATGAACTGGGCCCTGTTTACATTTGCAAACCAGAGGGAAACCTTGCAAAAATCTTCCCTGATTTCAGGATGAGTTGAGCATTTAGGAGGCAATTACCTCTGTCCAGCTTCACTTCAGGCCCTGGGTAGGTCATGGAGCAAACCCTCCATCTCCATACACGTGAASAAGGCCAGTGGAAAGAGCCAGTGCAGATTTCTCCAGTGCAAAAAAGGCATTCCCTGGGTGCCTTTTAGGATCAGATGAGGTTTTTTTTTGTTTACCTGATTGGCTTTTGGCACAGTCTCTGCTGCTGTGGTGGCTGCAGCTCAGCTGGCGAGATCTGGAGTGGGTGGAAACTTCCAGGACAGCTGAGCTCCTTTCAGAGGGACACAGTGACAGGATGAGAGACAGCAGACACAGGTTGGAATGTGGAAAATTCAAACTTCATATTTGGCTGGGTGTGTTTTTTCACGGTGAAGAGGGACAAACACTGGGAAAAAATTGCCCAGAGAAGTTGTTGTCTCCATGTCACAATTCAAGGTTTGTCTTATTGTACCTCCTGTGTTCATAGGATACTTCAGCTTTACCTCKCTGAAGTTTCTACAGGAAACAGAGATTTTTGTTGTCATTAGCAGCACTCTGAGAATGATAAGGCTCTGAACAGGAGATCCAATACAATGGACAGGCAGGGAATGAGGCTGAACATTTTAATAAAACGATTTTCAAATAAATTGCCTGAAATGTTCTGTGACTCTGGAGCCCCCAAAGACACAAACTCCTCAGGAAGCAGAATTCATCTGGAAAATAATTTTCAAATGTCTCTGTTGCACAGAAATCCCCCTGCTCTCCCTGCCCACAGTGGTTATTCTTCTATTTGGAATGAGCTATTTTATTGTAAAATCCTGGCTTTGCCAAGGCTGCTTTTGGTATCAGTGTGGTGAGAACTTCAGCCTGGCCTTTGRAACCCTCTGAAATACTTGTAGAGACAAATACATGTTCAAAAGGACAACCTTAAAAGACCAGAGTCATGCTTTGGTGAACTCTCCAGTTAGGGTGTATTCCTAAATAGGAAGAAGTACAAGGGAACAACCTGTAAACTCAAATAATATCATTTACTTGGGTTTGATGGATGTGTTTTTCAGGACACCGCTGTGCATAAGAGAATTTGTTTTGGTTTTTTTCCCCTCTAACAATGAATTTGGGGAACACGAATCTCTCACCTCTGTCTTTCATCTGCCTAATTTTACACACACAAAATAAATAAAAGCAATCAGAGAACCACAGGAACTGCAAGATTAAGTGGAGACTTATGTGTTTGGTTTGCCATCTGCTTTATTTTGGACCAAATACCTGTGTATTCAGTCCAAAACCACAGTGTGCATTTCTTTTATTATCCATGCATGCTGCTTGCCTCACATTTAATCATATTTTTGTTATTTTATTACAACTCTACAGATATGAATTAGGTGATTAAAACTCCTCCAGAAAAATTTCAGCACCTGTTCTTTGCCTTACATATTGTTTACACAATTCAGAAAGCTGTGAAACTTTATTTTGTTGAACAGATCCTTATTACTTTAAAGTGCTACACTCTCCTTGTACTCCTATTTTGTGAGGAAGCTGCTGAAATCAAAGAGAAAGCTGGCTGCTACTGGATCTAATTATTACAAATTATGTGGCAGTTGCTGCACTGAGAGACAGGAGGAAACAACATAATTATTTTTTAAAATTTTGTATTTAAGGAAAATCAAGTTTCCATGTTGCAAGGAAGAGTTGCTAGTGGCTAAAAACTGATAATTTCAATTGGCTTTGCTCCATCAGCCACAAGGAAAACACCTGGCAAGCTGCTGCATCCCAGCCAAGCCTTGTTAACCTTTTGGCCTTCACAGTAACTATCAGCAGGCACCGAGTCAGTGCTGCTAATAAACTGGCATTAAAACTTCCACCTGCTAATAACGTCTTATTGCTTTTCAGGATTAAATAAAAGGAAATGAGCTGTTTAATTACAGTCAGAGAAATTTTGCTGTGCTACCTTGGATGGTGACAGCAATGCTGAAATGTGTTTAAGGACCTGGCTACATGAACTGATGGCTTCAGAGATAAGCCAGAATGGCAGCAGCTAKTCTGTGTTAATTTTTGGCTTGTATGAAGTGTAAAACATCTTATTTTTACATGAAAGTAAGATAAACTGGGGACAGTCTTTTCAAAAACATGTGTAGGTGGTTGTATGCTAGGTTGCATAAATGGAATTTTTTTTTCCTTCTCATTAATGTTCTCCTTAATTATTCCACTTCATGGAGAATTCTTTGCTGGTTTTTAATTTTTTCTGCTTGCCTCACTGCTAGCAAAACCCCCAATTCTGGTTTTCTTTGTGCAGCAATGAAGCAACAGGGAGATAACATACTGTAGCCAATATTTCTATTCTATTAAGAGGGAGTTCTTCTATTCTGATTTTTCTGGAACCTGTGAAGCAAAAAAAAACCRGCCCTGGAGGAGCTAAAATCTTGCCTGGAAGTCCTATGTGTGGGATGTAGGCTCATTTAATATGTCTGTCTTTCTTTGCCTCATTTTCCACTTCTTACCCTGATACATTGCTTATTTTAGGGCAAAGTCAGCTGGATTTTGAAGCACCAGCAATGCACCACAGCCCCTGTGGAGGTCTGGTTTGGATTTTGGCATGTTTTGGAAAAAGGAATGCAAATACCACTTCCTAAATGGAAAAAAAAAAGGCCTTGCTGGTCCAGTTCCAGTGGGACCAATTTCCCAATGTGTTTTCAGCAGAAAGTGATTTTTATAGCAATGTTGCAAGCTGTTTGGATTCCAACAATTTTAATAGCTTGGAGCATGAATATCTATCAAAATTAACATAATCCTTTTAAAAAGAGGTTTACTGCAGCAGTACTTTGCTCTTAAATAACAATTCCCACAATGTGTTCCAGCCTCTCACTTCTTCCTGACGGAGAAATAAGGGCTTGGAGGGAGGGACTGCAAAGTCAGGGGAAGCTCAATTCATGTTTCAGGAGCTCTCATTTATTTCTCCTGTGAGCCTTGGCTGGGCTGTCAGCACGATGCAGCCTTGCTGTGAGAGGCAGCATCTTCAAAGACAATAAATCTTTAAAAGGACAAAGGGAAGCAGTAATGKCACACATGCAGTTTGAGTGTTTATGGTTTGCACTTCTTCATTCCCTTTTTTTCATTTTTCAGAGGAACTGTTGTTGGGAATGCTTATCCTGCTTTAAAAATAAAAAGGCATTTCTTAGTATCTTTTTTGATTAAAGCATAGGCAGAGTGTGTTTCTGATCACTTTAAAAGTGACTCGTGAACTATGTGGACAGAGGAATAAAAGGCCACAATAAATTGCATTCTGTTTTACATTAAATTGTTGTGTGGCAACAGTTTCTGGTGAGACAGATTCATAGCAAAATGACTGCAGGGTGCACATTTGCCTTTCTAAAGGTCAGCAAGTTATGACAGATGAGATAAAGAGAGTTTTGAGAATCTCAGATTTGCAGGGGTAGCTGTGTGCCTGTTGCTTGATGAAGATTTTAATTGTTGTAGTCAATGAAAYAAGACATGCTGCTCAGAAAAGTGCTCCATGTGGTCCCTTAGAATGGTGATTTTAGTACAAACAATTACAGAACCTCAAGTCTGCAAGTTATGGCTGAATATTTTAGGACTTTGCACATTTGAGGAAATCAGTTATGCCACTCTTCACTTGCACAGCCACACCCTCTCTCATATTAATGTTTCTTTCATGGGGATATTCCTGTTTTTTTCCTCACAGTTAGGATTTCTGAAGCAGCCTATAGCACACAGATACAGTCTCACAAAGACTGAYTTCAGGTTTTGTATCTGTTGAGCTCAACTCCCTCCTTATCTTCCTTTTATAGTATTTTATTATCTCCATTTTATCTATTTATTTACAGTATTTTATTTAACTCTAACTCCTTCCTCTCTGAGTCTTGTGTACCTCCATCCCAGCTGGGACACAACTCCTTTTCAACAAGAGACAGCTTGTTTATTTTCCTTGAGTGTTTTTGCCCTGCTGCTGCTAAAAGTAGGGCAAGACTTTGGAGAAAATGCTAAGGTGCAGATCCAAGTGGAGATTAAAGGAAGCAAACTGACTGCCTGTCACAAAAATCCTGGAGGTGTAGCTTTGGAGCATGGAGAAAACAAAGGAATGATATTTCATGTGTTGTTGGCATCTCCCATGTATTGTAGACTTCAGTGCTCTTTATGGCACAACTGCTGCATTGAGGAGTTTCTGCTTTTCTTTTTTTCTCTAGGAAAGACAGCAATAGCTGTTGGTCTGAGCATGGTTTTTGTGGAAATTAAGATTTGGGTACCCCAGAACCTCCAACCAGACAGCTTCTGTTTGAAAAGCTGAGTGGGAATCTTTCCTTAAAAAATTGGYTTTTCCTAACATTTATTTTCTTCCCTCTCAATAACTAGAAACAAAAGCTGTTGATGAGAGAAACCAACTCTCCCCAAGATCCACACTTTTAAAAGCAGTTCTCTCTCTGAAGAGATGTATTGATGGTTTTTTGAAGMTTTTGTTCCTCTGTTTGTGTGATGGGAGATGCCAGTGGCCTCTTGAGACATGGATTTGGTCTCCTTAGAAAGTGCTCTTGCTTCAAAACCTGGTGGGGAGACCAACCTTATTTTCAGAGGTCATTTCAGGGGGATGCACTGAAAAGGAAACATGAGTGGAGGAATATTTCTGGTTTTTGTCAGGTARCCCAGCAATAATTGCTGCGCCACAGGGTGCTCCAGCTCCCATTCACCCTGCATATTGAAATAGAAATGTTTGAATGAGTAACAGCTCTCTGAAAAGCTCATTTTCAGGGCAGTCCTCTCTTCTGGTTGCTGTTGCTAGTGGTCATCTTTCTTGCTGGTAGATTTTTCAGTATTAGCAGCATTTTGCCAATCTGGTCTCGTGTTCTGGTGATTTATACCTTGCATTCAGGTCTGCAATTTTTCATTGCATAGCTAAATCAGGCCTCTCAGTGCACAGTTAGCACAGTGGGCCCTTGCAGAGCAGGGGTTGTGGTACCAGGAATCAAATTTAAAAGTTTGCAGAGCCTGGGACAGTCTTCACTGGGGGTGTCTGAAAGGCAAATGCAGCTCCACTTTCTTATTTTATTTGCAGCTGTTTATTATTTCATTTCCAGCTGTGGCAAAGGGATAGAYATCAAGGCAGGAAGGCTCCCAAGAACCTGAAGTGAGCATGCACAGGCATGCTGCWGCATTAATATGTATTATAGGCACATGATTTCCCTTGCAAACGGGAACATCTCTGCAAAGAGTGATAAGCCCTGGGTTCCTTTTCTGTGACACTGCCTGTAATTGCTAGGGAAAAAATGGGCTTAAATTTAAAGTTCCTGGAGCCCTGCTCAGTATCCACAGAGAGGATTTTCAGCACTATTTTTAGCCTGTTGCTTGCTGGGTGAGAATGCAAATAGCTGTGTGCACTCTGGAGCTGCAGAAGTGCACACAGACAGAAAACAGGAGGGAAGTTGAGCCCGAGCCTGTCTTCACTGAAGAGTTTTACCATTTTTTCCTCTTCATTACTGCCCAATATTCAATGTATTTGCTGCTACAGGTCTTTCAAGCACATGGGCTGTTGGCTACTGCTGATTGTCTGACTCTATCAATATAAAAATATCTTCCTGAAAACTCTGGTCCATCCAAAGTACAAGAATGGGACCAGTGTTACTCTTTGCCTGCAGAGAGATTATCCCTCAAGCAAAGATCAGTCTTGGGCAGTGGGGTAAAATAATATACATTTTTTTCATAATGGAATGATCAATTAATGCCTGGGAAGCAGCTCTGAAGTGACATGCTCTCCTAAATTCTTTTCCAAACCTGCTTATTTTTTTTTTAATTATCTTGACAATTGGCATAATGAATTGGCAACATGAAAAGGGCCCTGTATCTTGCCAATCTATCTAAACAGTAAGGTTGGAGCAACTATCTGTATTATACYTATCTGAAGAGATATATAGGAAATATATCTAGAAGATATTAGTGGTACCCTTTTATTCCCATTGGTCTTGCTCAGAACCCAGGTAGCAACCTAAAAACCTCATTTCTTCTCACAATAGGTTTTATTTTGGCTTAATTTTTTTGCAAAAGAGCTCTTCAAAACCCTTCTAGACTGAAATAATGCTGGAGCAAACAACTGTGAGTCAGTGAAATTTAGAGGTGGCAGTGGGGCCATATAAATGTTCTGAGACCCTTCAAACAAGGGGAGGCCATCAGGCAGCAAAAACTTGGCAATCAGGCATGCTGTGTGCTGGATTGCACCTAAACATGCAGCTCCTTGATCTGAATTTCCTGCCATTGACCCAATTCAGTATTTGGGGTGTATTTCCTGCCGCAGACAAATTGGGAAAGAGTCTCTTTGTTGAGCCCTGGTTTACCTCAGGGCAGAGAGAGGGAAATATGTGGCTAGAAGTTGCAAATTTTTTCAGGGTTTATCAGTTTATTGGGGGTTGTGACTAAAGCCCATCAGCACTCTTCCAGTTTGGAGCTGATACACAAAGCGCTTGTCCTTGTTTTTGCAATAAATTGAATTTTCTTTGCAAACTCAAGCATCATCTAACAGGAAGCAATACTTGTTTCAATGTTTCAGCTGTAGGATCAAAGTCAGTTTAGACACAAACTTCCAACTCTTGTGAATTTATCTACAGAGTGAGTGATAGTTCAGTCTGGGGAAGGAAAATTATTGCCGCTCTAAAATGTACAGCACTGGCTCATTTTAGCACACAGCATCACAGAATTCATTAGCACAATTCACTGTTTCACAGTGTTTGCMATGTGCAGGTCGTTCTCATATTTGCCAGGAGTCTAACACACACACAAAAAAATTCTTCATGCTTTAGGATTCTGTGGGCTCTGTAGATAACTCTGCTCCACCACTTTGACTCTCTTTTGGCCCCTGCACAYATCTATGTTTTTTTGCCTGAGTTTCAAAGTCTCCTGAATGCTCTGAGAAGCAAGAACCTCTGGTCTCTATGAGACAGGAAAGAAAAAAATCTGTGACAAGTTATAATAGTCAAGGTTAATTTTGAGGCAGTGTGTGTTTACTGCCTCTTAGGGGAGTATCTCACTGCTTTGCATGCTGCTTASTTGTTTCTGGAGCTGGAGAAACACTGCTTAAAAGGATTAATTTGGCAGGCACTCCTGAGACTTTAGAAGGTAAACAACTGTTTCTTTTTTGTCAATATGGCAATTAAGGTCTGGGAGATTAAAGAAAAGAAAGTAAATGCAGTTTTGGCTCCTTCTGTAGACTGATGGCTTAGTGATCCTCTGAATATTTAATGAGGTGCTTTGATGGTTCTGGAGTAGCAAAATCCAGATCAGATGTGAAAAATGGAAGAACAGTGACCTGCAAAGTGGGAYGTATGTGATGCCCAGAATCAGGGGTGTGGGGTTGCTTTATGTGATGCCCAGAATTAGGGGTGTGAGGTTTCTTATGYTCCAGATTGATGTCCAGGCTTATTTGGTAAATGACAACTCCCATGTGCTGAAGGTTTTGAGATGGCTGGATATTTCTGCAGTTGGCCTCTTTTAATGCCATCTTTTTATCAAAACCTTTGTCTAGTTCTGAGTCTTGGGCTAAAGCAAGGAATCTTCCCCATAAAAACAGCAAAATTGTTATAAATATTACCATGGATAGAACTGTGAATTTCAGAGTCACTTGCAGGAGTCAGAAGTGATGTTCAAGGGGATTTTTAGCAGCCTTTAAAGCTGCTGGCACAGTTGCATTCTTAAGATTTTTTTTTTTTTTAAATTTTTTTTTAATTTTTTTTTTTTACCTCAGATGACACAAACCAGGCTTTAACATCCTCTGTGGGTATTTTCTCCTTGTCTCCCATTTTGGGCAGAACACTTATTACCTATTCTTAAGGGGGTGGCTCTCATGTCTCTTCCAATATGTCTTCAGGGAATTAATTAAATTGTCTTTCTCAAAGTGGGTGGGCATTTAGAGGAAGTTTAATTTGAAATCAGAAATTAAAAAGGTCTGAAGTTAATTCAGAATGCTTTTTATATGACATTATAGCTGGAGAAGCTGTCAGAGTGTTACCTGTGTGTAGTGGGAGGACAGCTCTTATTTTAATAATTTTCTTCCCCATTTTCRCCCCTAGCTCAGTGCTGTTCCTTCTGTTTGCAATCCCAAATCTGCTTTTTCTCAGAGTGGGAAAGAGAAGAACCTTTGAAGAGGCAGAGAAGCAGAAATCCAGGTTTTGAACAAGACCCTAATATATCCCTCAGGGAGATCTTTGTGCCTTTATTTTGGCACACCAGTGCTTTTAGAGTGGCAGYGCTGGCTTCAGGCCCTCTGGATCTTCTTCATGACAAATTCAGGGAGAAATAAATGTGATTGCTTTTCTGGCTAAGTGAAGAACTTTATCCATTCTGAACTGCCTCCCTTGACCTCTCCTGCTTTATCAAATTGAAGAGCAGAGCAAAGACAGCCACACTTCACTCCCTGAGCAGCTGGGCTGTTTTCCAGAAGGGAGAGGGGAGGAAGAGGAGCCCTCTGCYCCTGGAGGAGCTGTCTCCTGTCCCAAAGTAATCCCTGTGGGGGGAATTTGGGATGTAGACAAGTCCCTGGGATGAATCCAGGGTTGCTGAGGGAGCTGCCCAATGCCACTGCAAAGGTGCTGTACATTATCTTAGGAAGGCTCTGGTGGGAATTTCTTCCAGGAAAACGTCACACCTGATGTCAGGAAGGGAAAGAAAGAAGATCTGGGGGGCTACAGACTCTTCATGCCTTTCCAGGCACTGGGAATTCTTTGGGGCAGCCTTGGAAACCATCTCCAGGCACATGGAGAATGAGAAGGGAACTGGGAACAGCCTGTGCAGGGTTTTCCTGGTTAAACATTTCCCCCAAGCACCCCTTGCAATGAAATGAGAGGRTGTCCAATTGTAGCTAATTTGGTGAGATATGGGCTAGGAAAATGAATGAAATGTGGCTGTATGATCCAAAGGTGGAGATCAGTCRTCTGAGGCTGAAATAGTTGCTGGGTATGCTTTGTCTCCCTAAAAGATCAATTCTGATACCGTAAATATCCTGATACTATATAAATATAAGTATTTATATAGATACTATAATATATTGTATTTATAATACTATAAATATCTTTATTTGCAAGCTGGATGATGAGATACAGCAAATAACTGTACAATAGTAAGATGTTCTGTATCATTTCACTCTAAAACACAATGAGGCACTATTTAAATGAATATTCTATGGGATTGGTTGTTAGTTTTTTGTTGGTTTGGGTTTTTTTTGCCTTTTTTGGTTTTTTAACCCCAAATAATACTTAAATACTTTTTTTGAGCTTTTGAGTAAATCTCAAAGTAAGAATAAAATGGCCACCCACCATCTTCCTTATGCTGATCCATAGGCTTGGGTTGTTGGTTTGGTTTTTTTTTCAGATTATTTTATTTTCAAGTAAAAGATTCGAAGCCAAGCATACAGCCATAATCTCACTGCTGGCTACATAAAAATGTCAACGTCCTGGATGAATGCTCTTGAGATTTTAGTGGCTGGAAGGTGACTTCATAAATCCCTGCTTTATTAAGATGTCTCTTGAATGTCCACACAGTTATGTGAAAAGTAAMAGATGAGCACTTACAGAGGTTACACCAGGTGTGAAGTTTCTTTCTCTGACCAAAAGGCACTTGTGGAAATTGTTTGTAGGGTTTTGGAAGGAAATATGAAAGAATTCATAGTTATTGTAAAGCTTGTGTGCGTGAAATGGTTTATTTTTTTCCCCTCAGCTGAAGTTTCCTGGTTGATTTATTCCCAGTTCTTTCAATTTCCTTGCTCTTCCAAGGGCATCAAGTCATGGTTTGCAATTAGCACTCATGACCCATGCAAAAATACAAAGTTCCCCAGCTCCCCAAGCGATCCCTGCACTTCAGCAGGGTAGGAGCAACCGTGGCAGTGCTCTGAAATAAAAATAGAGAGAAAAAGGCAATGACAGAGCAGCAAGGGGGAAAGAAAAGACAGATCCACCTCTGCCAAAGCACTCTRAGTGCTTCCTCCTGCCCTCCCAGTGCTGGTGTGCTTTGCCTTTATTTTGCTGTGATGTTTTCTGCATTACCTGGTGGGGAACTGCAGCAGACAGAGCCTTTCCCAGGGTGTGTGAAGCTCCAGAAACTCATTAGGGCAGCAGCCCTGCAAGGCAGAGCTGGGAATCAAACTGTGAAACTGCAGCTCCTGAGGGGCCCTGGGCACAGCCATGAGCTACTGCAGCTTTCCAGGGACACAGCACAACAARTGATGCCAAATCCCAGCAGCTGCCCTGTATTTATTCTGTCATCTATGCTCCAGGGGATGGAATCACAGGAGAAAATTCCTTAAGGAAGTTTTTCTGGCAAAGCTCAGAGAGCGACAGCCTTTATTCCTGTGAGCAGAGGTGTAGAAAGGATTGTTTCATGGTTTTTGATTTCTTATGGTTTCCTTGCCCCTGCTTTCCTTCCTCTGAATCTTGAGTTTTTCAGACCAACAAAGAAAGTAGTTTTAGGCAGAAAAGGAAATTGTTACTTGGCTACAATACATTCAGGAATAGATTCTGCAAATAARTATAGGGAATTGAGGGGATTCCACTCCTACAGATTGTGGGGGAACCCAGGCAGGGCCATATAAAATATTGCAGGTATGTGAAGCTGAATCATGAGCAGAACATGTAGTGCATATGTGTCAAATGAATTTATATCCTAATTTTCAAAAATGTGAGGAAAACATACATATGTTCAGAAAATGCTCTTTCAGTTCATCCCACAGTGACTCCATCTGAATTATGGGGGGATCTGCTGGTTTCAGTGGTGCTGTTGAGGAAAGCACAAAGTTACTGGAGAGTTTTCAYAGTTTTGTCTCCATCTCCTAGCAATAAAATTGCCCAAATTGCAAAAAATATTCCATCTCAGGAGGCTTAAAGCAGCATCCCAGGACAAATGCTGAAGAATGGACATGGAATGTAACAATGATTATGGAAYATCCATGTTTGAGTGACTGGTTTTGAGGAGCCGTGTATTTTTTCATTAATTTGGGTATGTGACCCCAGTTGTGTCTTTCACATAGGCATGTGTCAAAAAAATTTTCCTTTTGTGAATAATTTCACAAAATTCTATATAGTTATTTTCTAGGACATCTGATGCTGTGTTTGGAATTGGGGACCTCAAACACAAAAATACTGTGAGATTTTSATTGAATAATTCCTTCCAAGTTGCMACAGGAATTGCAAACCATTTGTCCAAACACATTTTCAGATATAGGTAGGAAGGAGTCACGGTTAGGGAATCAATCTAATTTCTGTGTGTGTGTGTAATTGTGAATGYATTTGCCAAAGTATTAATTGAATAATTGTTCTTCACATGAATCAAAATAGTGGAAAGGGAACTAAAGCTTCCTGAGAATTGCACCTTCAAATATGATGATACTTCTCATTCTAAACATTGTCATAAAACTGTTTTTGGGGGAGGAAGAGGAAGCAAAGTTGCTGAGGCTGTAAAAAGAAGCTGCTGGTCTCTGGGTGACAAAGGCACTATAGGATTCAAGGAATGCAATTAAGACAGTTATAAAAACCAAAATAAAGAACAAACTTTTAATTGTAAATGTAATTAACTACTGGAGCTAACCAGTTCTAGTGATGGGGCAGAGCTGCTGTCATTTGTTGTCTTTACATTTACCCATTTTGTGCAGAGAGTAAGATTAAAGATTGTGATGACCTCCTCTGCTCTTGCAATCCATAAGTCCTGGCTTAATAACATTGGGACACACTGTGAAGGTGACAGGAGACGCCTGGCAGGCTGTGGGCAAAGCAGGATTTGAAATGGTGAAACTTTAATAGAGAAAAAGCCTTTAAATAGAAGGCCCATTAGAGCATTTGTGGTGAAAAGGAAAACTGCAAAGTGTTTTAATTTAGTTTAAATGCTGCTGCCTCAGTGTATTTGAATTTATCTTGCAGATAGTTTTCACATGGAAATTGCAGTTATAAGTTTCAGTACCACAGGATGCAATTGAATGTACTCTATGTTTCACTGGTAATTGGTAAGTGGTATTTAGAATGTGTTGCTAGTGAATTATTTATGGGCTTTTGTGCCAAAACTGAGTTTTAAGGAATGGCATGGTGCTGGCTGGTTGGGGATGCTGTTTTGTGAATAAACCTGTGAGATGCAGGTATTTTTCTGCTGTTGTTTTTTTTTTTTTTCCCCAGCTGGAAGTGAAGCAGCTGGAAGGATTAATTAGGATTGAAGCAGATAAGGGGTTCTCTGCAGGAAGCACCTATCAGCCTTTCTTTTGGACACCAGGTGCTTTTGAAGTTCTTGATCAGAGGTAGATTTAAGCCCATAATTGCTCAGCTTTTGAAGAGTTTCTAGGCTTGAGATTTGCTGCATCTGGAGTGTTRTGGTACAGAGATACTTTACCTCAGTTATTAGCACAGTCAGACTCTGTGTTTAGCACTGATTGCCAGAGGTTTTCATCTTTATGAGTATGAGCACTGAAAAGTTGGGTTGCCTGTGGTGCATCATATAATTYTGCTCATTATACCACTGATGACAGTTGAGAGAGCAGAAACAGTGGGGTATAATTAAAGCTTTGCTTTGTTATTGCAGTTTGATTTGTGTGAAGCTTCTCTTTCACCCCAAGAAAGGCGTCTCTCACCACCCTGGAGAAATCCTCCAGAGCTCTGATGTGTTTGTGTGAGCACTTGGGTGAAAGGCTTTGCTCAGCAGAAGGAATCACATACTTCAAAAGTGGTTTGTTTTTAGTCTTTGGCATCAATTTCCCCTGCCACAACCCCAAATTTAAATGGTRGAGTCCCAGCTAGCCCTATTTCTGTTCCCTGCATCATTTTCTYTGCTAGGGATGCATCCCATGGATACTTTCCATGCTGCTTTTTGGAGCTGCCAAAAAAGATTTTCAGCCCCCTTACCCCACTGCTGTCCCCCTGGGAGAAAAGCAGGGCTTTTTCACTCTGCTTTTGGGAACATGCAGGCACTGTAGTGCAGACAGTGCTTTAACCTTGTAAATGCATGTGCCACGAGGTTGGGTCTTGTCTGTTTAATGTCCAGCACGTAGGGCAAGGTTCTTATTTGGAAATGAGGATGTGTAAAGTCCCCTGAGCTGAGGGTTCCATCCATAAAAAGGGACAGGGCACTGGAGAGCTTCCCCTGGCAGTGCAGAATGCCTGAAGGTGAACATCCCAGCTCCTAAATAAAATTAAAGGGCCCTCATGCCTAAAGGGATGGAGGAAAACCCATGAGTTGCCTGACAGTCCTAAATGTGATGAAAACCATCCACTSCTGGGGATATTACTGTAAATCTTTGTCTGCCTGACAGATTTACATCTRCTTGCTTCCATAAAATCCACTGTTAATGGCACAACACCTATTAAGCTGAGGCATTTCTAGGTATACTCTATCATCATATTTTACTGGAGAGTTTGCCTGATTCCCAGCGTTTCAGTGCTYATATTAGGAGGCAATTCAGACTGAAAATAGAGCAACTTTCTCTTGCTTCTCAAGGATAAGCTTTTGCTTCTGAGCAACCATTCAGGAATGGCAGGCAAAATATTGGAAATAATAAGGCTGAAAAATACTGTGCTCCAGGACAGATGAGATTTATTGAGACAACTGTTTGGGCACTTGAAGGAGGCATTAATAAGGTGCCAGCCAGATTCTTCTATTTTCTTAGTTGCTTTTCTGCCTTCTTTTCTGCTGTTTTGGGTAGTTTTTTTGCATGTCCCAGTAGCAGTTGGAGAATTGAGAAGGTTCTCTATGGAGCACATGATGGACATTCACATCAAAGCAATGATAGCAGTGAAGAGGAACAAGAATCTCTGCTTCAACATAAAAAAAAATCTAGGTGAAACAATTGAAAGTAACCTGGTGGAAAAGTCTCCTTCCTTTCCCTTAGTTTTGGGGTGTTTTAGGGCATTCTCATCATGAAGAGAAGCTGTGGCTTCAGTTTTGCCTGGAATTAGTGAAGGGAAAAGCAGAATTGAAGGAATAAAGCCTGGAGACTGCTTCCCTGGTACTTCCATGAGGAAATATCAATGCTCCTGGAGGAGTGAYGTGCCAGTCTCTCCCTTCAGAAGTTTCCAAGCACCATGTGATATAGAAGAGGTTTGGAAAACTTATTTTGTTTCTTTGGTACTGGACTTACAAAGCAGCATTTCTTTCAGAGGCTGCCAATGTGCTCTTAGGTTTTCTGGTTGTGCTAATCCTGCATCCTGTGCCACACAGCCAGAAAGCTGCATTACACAGACATGGATAAAAGACTCTAGTCTTTGAAGGGATAAAATATGCTATGTCCCCCCCATCTGCCTCCAGCCAACAAAAAACAACAAAACATGAGCTTTGTGGTCTTTTGTTGTGGGTTTTGTTTGTTTTGTTTTGTTTTGTTTTGTTTTTTTCATTTTTGCACAAACAGTTCACTTATCCTTCCTGCAGAACCTGGAAAGAAACCCCACAAGAAAATGAGTGAATATTGGAGAGCAGCAACAGCAATTTGGGGCAAAAGGAATTTCATATTTAAAGAGCAYGCCAGCCCTTTCCCAGGATGTTTCTCCAATATAAAAAGTAAATGTTATGTTTTCTTTTCACAAAAACTGAAGTACAGAGACAACCTCCACAATAAAGTTTCGCCTCTAGCTTGAAAAGGAAAGCTCAGTGAGCATAAAAAAGTGTGTTCTGCACCAAGAGAGGCTTAAAGGTCAGCACCAAGATGAGTCCAATAATAACAACTGAGGGATTCCCACCTTGGCATAACCTGGCTGCYGCACAATTTAGGGCAAAAATCCCATCCCAGGGTGTAGTGAAGCAGCAGGGTGGGATCCTCCTGGAATCTGCTGGCCAAGGCAGTGCAGGAGAGTTGACACCAAAGATGCCACMTCAGGGGAGAGATTTGCCAAATCTGAATTGCTCACCTGCCAAAAGTGCAGAAATCTGCAGTTCAGGGAGCATATGGAGAGAGGCAGCTCATTGCACAGTGCCAGCTTATGGAAAAATGTGGTACAAAATGAGCTAATAGGGATGTCCCATGCACTGGGCAGCTTTATTTTTTTCTGCTGGGGAATTTCATAATTCTTCAAAATTGCAAGTTTAATTTGTAGCCACTCCCTTGGAAAAGATTATTTGCTTCTGTCTTCTAATAAAGCAAATCTAGACACTGGGTGGAGGAGYGTGTGTGTGTTTTAAGGTTTCTTAATTCTAAAATCTGTTATCTATGGGTTCCTTGATTCTGTGAGCTATTTCAAAGCCATGCACAAAAGGGGTATAGCAAATCAGGTTGGGGTTTTTTGTGTTTTTTTTTTGTTTGTTTGGTTGGGGTTTTTTGTGAGTTTTTGTTTGATTTGTTTTGGTTTTGTTTGGTTTTTTAAGAGAATTTATAAATCCTCCTACTCAGATTCCATACCTCCAATGCACAGACATTGCTGTGTTTCAACTGKTTTTACAAGGGCTAGTAGTGCACAGAAAATGGCAATAAAGTCACCCATCCTGGTCCATGTGAAATTGCAGCCTTTCTGAGTCCTACTTATGTGAGGGAGCTGAGATCTGAAGAGCTGGAAGGGCAGGTTTGTACAATTGCACTGATCATGCAGCATTGAAGGAGAAGTCACTGGGTTTTTTTTGTTTTTTAACAGAGTTTTCATTTTTTTCTGTGCCATTAGAGTGAAATGTGAGATGCCTCGAGATATTCCTTTCTAGGTAGTAATATTTAGCTTTTTTGCTGGCAGAAATGGATGTGCTCCACAGCCATGCCATCATTATTTTGTTGCGATTCCATTGCTAACAATTGTGCTGAATTTTACAAGGAGGGAGATGGAAGGATGGGAGGRAAACAATGTCTCCAGAACAGCTGAAGGGGCAGTGGCAAAGTGGCATTTAGTWCCCATCTCCTCAGTTATTCACTAATCCACGCCTCTCCTTTGCTCTCCATGCTCCCTTTGACATTTTTGTACAAGCTGCCTATTCTTTACGGTAGTTATAAAGCACATTATTTGCATAGCAATGCACGTTTCTCCTGGTATCTGCTCCCCTTCTGCTTGCACAAGGAGAGCAAAAGACTGATTCTGCTCTGACCTTTCAGTAAATTAACTTAGCTCACCTCTGTRTGTTTGCCTTCCCTGCCACACATACCTGGTTACCTTTTCAATTACCTTCTTTGCTATTCACATTATTTTCCTTTAAATTGTCTGGCTGCCCAGAATCCTCTGTTGAGCCCATGCAACTTTGTGAAGAGAGCTCCTTCTGAAGACAGGTTAGCTCAGAGAAAAACTTGTCCCAGCAGCTGTAGAGCTGGGCTTACCTGTTTGAACGTGAAATATTTGAAATATTTTCAGTCCAAGCTGTACCATCCTTGGGGAAATGGTAAAAATGCCTTTACCAGCAATTAACAGGGAAACAGGTGTCAGTGACTTCACTGCCAGGACTTATCTTCCTTCATGAAAGGAAGGGGAGAAACAAGGAGAGGGAAGATAAAATATGTGTAAAGAAAAAAAGGAAAGAGAGGAGATCTTTTTTTCCCAGTATGTAAGGYATGCCATGTTTTATGTCTTTGTGCTGCACTGCTGCCAGCAAGAAGTTTATATTTTGAAAGAAGAAAACACTGCCTCTATGAAGTAGAAAAGATTTCTCATTTCWGTTTGTATTTATAGTGTGTGGAATACTTCAGGTCAGGTTCTTTTTCCTAGTGTGTTTTTGATTTGTGCAATCTGCTCGATTTCTTTTCAGCACGAAGGAAGAGTTTGTTGCAATTAAAAGGCAAATACTATTTTTCCTTTCAGGAAGAATTGCCAGCACCAGTAGCAGGTAGTTCTAGYGGATTGTGCTGTCAAAGGACTCAGCAAATCTGGGATTTAGTGCTTATGCTGCAACAGATTTCTCTGTGACCTTGAACAGGTCATTCAGTTCCTGTGTGCTTCAGATCCCCACTTGTCAAGCAGGGATAATGGTGTTTGCCTCTGCCCAAGGTTGCTGTGAGGATAAATGCAATTAAATCCTGCAGGATGCCTGGCTGCTATTGAAGTGATGCCGCCAAAGGAAGGGAATGGAATTAAACTCAGGATTAATTCTTCTCACAGTTACACATGTTTAAATGGAGAGTTGCCTTGCTGAATTTGTTAAGATTAATGGTGCCTGGCAGAAAATCAACAAGACTTGCTTGCCCCAAAACTGGGGGGGAGGCAAACAGCCTTGTCTGTCCCTCCTCTGTTTAAGCACAGATGTGATGCTGCTCTTGTTCCCTCAGGAGCTGGGATGGGCTGGCACTGTGCAGAGGAGGAAAATGGGCAGAATGAGCTGCAGGGATCCTCAGCTGTCTCTCCACTTCCTCTTCTTTCCCCCTGCCCCAAGGCCATGGCAGCCAGGAAGCCACAATTTGCCACAGTTTGGTGGAACTTGCCCATTGCTGTCTGACAGGGCAATGTTGTATCCATGTTGCATTCTGTAGTGGGACACGTCATTTATTCCCCCTATGGAATTGTTTATTTGCATAGTGTGGAAAATTACAGGATTTATTTGCAGAGCTGGAATCCCTCAGGTATACTATAAATATAATTACARAAGCATATAAATATATTTATTCCACGCTATCAGCATCTTGGCAGGACAAATCTTATTTCCTTGACTGTGAAAATAAATGCTTTAGAAGAGAAATAAATCATTAATTTCTGCTCATGACTCAAGAGTTACAACACATAGGATATTGGCCTAAAAAGCAATTGATCCACTGTCCTTTGACACRCCAATGCAGTGGGACTTTTCAAAAGGTATTTCATAGAAATACCTGATTTTTCAGAATCAGCCTTTGCAGAAGGSTGGAGAAAATAATACTTTTATGACAGTTTGGGATTATAGGTAAAAAAGGTACTTGCTGAAGCAATGTTTTATGTTTTCARTTGATCCCTTTGGTTAAGATGTGGGTTTTCCAAACTGAAGCTCAGAAATGGTAGAACTCTGTTACCAGGTGTGGGGGGGTTTTTTCTGTTTGGTTTGGTTTTCCTGTTTTGTATTTTAAATTGTCCAGACAGTCAAGGGAAGGCACTTGGAAGGTTCTGTTGTCCTTGCACAGCATTGATTCCTCCAACCACAACCTCAGGTTGTCTAATCACTTCTGATAAAATAAAAGTGAATATGACACCAGTGTTAACACTGGATTGATTCACATTTTGGGACAGACTTTTGCCTGTCTTYGGGAAAGCTGGGATTCACCTTGGACAAAGCTGTGTCTCCTCTCTGTGCGTCTTTCCACCTTCAACACAAAGCCTGATTTATCTCTGGAGGTTTTATTTGAGATTTCTTTTCCAAAGGTGCTGTGAGTTCCCAGGTGTGGCTCTGATCTTGCTTGGGAGTCTGTCACCACACAAAATACACACACAGCGGGTTGGTGGGTTTATAAATTTTAAGTTTCCCCAAACCAACTTTTTGTGTATTTACCAGCAGAAGTCACAGAACTGTCACAGACTGCTTTGAGCCCAGGAACTGTAGCTAAATTAGATGATCTTTAAAGAGAAACAAACAAACAAAAAAAAAAGTAAAAAAACACTAAAAAACCCCAAACCAATGGTACAACAAAAGAGAACAGAACTTAAAACCTCAAAAAAAAACCACCCAAAAACCTGATATTGATTCAAGGATTTGCAAAGAAAGAGAGGCTGCTTTAAACAGTAATTTGTTGTGATTGATTGGGCTTGCAGYTTGAGATCTGGGCCTTATTTCTCATCTGCATTTATCTGGTTTGAGCTCAAAGCCTTGGACATGGTCCATCCTTTTGTGTTTCAGACTGAAGAGGGCCCTGCTGTGAGATCAGGTAACAGGAACACAAAAGTTTCCATGCTCATCTCTGCCCCCAGCTTCCTCTTTGGAAAGCAAAATCAATTCAATTAACCCATCCTCATCTTCTTGAAGAATGCTTCTTTTTGTGGCTCTCTGAACCCTCTTCAGTTGTTCCTCATCCTCCTGGAAGGCTCAGTGCCAGCTGACCAATATCTACAATTATATAGGAAACAGAGCATCAAGTATAGAATGCAAATATCAATGATAGTTTAGTGCAGGTAACTCCAAGAGGTCAGTTTAGTTGTAGGTAGGCTGGGCAGTGTATCTGGGTGAAGTGAGAACTGATCTGTCTGTTCCCAGTGAGTTTTGTGGCACTTAGGAAGCATTTGATGGCAGTAATTCAGCTGTTAAATGCATATGAAATGGGTATTACAACCAGAAGCAGGACGGATACAAGAACAGATGCTTGTTCAATTTTCAGCAGTATGATTTCTCATTGCCCAGCTCAAGTTTTACATCTATTTAGATACAACAACAGAAAATTAATTGCTGAACATCACTATTTCTTACTAGTGTAAAACCACTATATTATTATTGTTGGTAGTAGTAMTACTATCCTGCTCAGCAAAACTTTGCAATCCATTTCTTGTTTTCAAAGGATCATTTGATTAAAGCAGCTGCTTAAATCTCACTGATTTCAGAAATTCCAGTGGAATCCCAACATTTGGTAAATGTGCTCAGCGGGAACGCTTCCAGAAATCAGTTTCTGAGTGTACATTTGTATTTTTAGTGCATGCCACAGCCCCAAATTACCTGCTGATGTAAATGAGGGAAAAATGTTAGGTTAAGCCCACTTATACCAGCAGGAAATCTGGTCTGGGATTTGCTGTGATGAGCAAAAATATRTGTATATACTGGAGTTCATTTTACAAAGCTGGCCCAGCATTGCTGCCCAGGGGTAGGAAAGCATAAATACCACAGCAGGGGTAGGGATGAAATGTTATTTAACCATGCTTGTTCTTTCAAAAATATCCTYCAGAGGAAAGAACATGGGGAAATCTATGTATTTTGATACAGTGTACTTATTTTAGAAGGCAGAATAATCACACAGCTAATTTTGAATTTTACATGTTAGGTAGCAAACACCGCTGCTCAATACCTTCAGTCAACAGATAAAAGTGTTTGCTTCTAATTTTCCTCATGTATTTCCAAGWCATGGTGCAAATAAAGAGGATGATCTGTGATTATGTCACAGCACAAAGCATGCCCAAATTTACCAGAATCAGTATTTGGGAAATACTGTTTGCTTTAGCTCTGAAAATCAAGTTACTATTTGAACAAAAGTGTAGTTTTTAGAAAATATCTAAGGTGTCATAAGGCAGGCACTTAGACTTTGTGATTTTTTTTTTCCTCAATTAGATATAATGTCTAGTTTTCCAGATATGCAGCTTTGGCTGGGATATAAATTTTTTAATTGTTGTTTTGAGTTTATTTATTCAAAATACATGCCAGTGAGCAGGGATTTTCTTTCTGGCTCATCTGCTGATAAGCACATGGAACTATTTCCAGTGTATAAAGAATCTGCATAAACAGCAGCTCCATGATAGCCAGGTGATTGTAACATCAGCTGCAAATACACACAAGCCAGGCTTTTGCTGGATGCCTGTTCAGGAGATCCATTGTATCAGATTTTGGCCAGTTTCCTGGAAATTTGTGGYGCATCCATTTCAAGCCTCAGCCAAGGCAGGCTGTGCCCGCTGCACGCACAGAAGAGAAACGCTCCTGCCTTGCAGTTGCATTTAATTTTTTCCTTATACATTGTAAAGTTTTATGGAGCAGAGCAGTAACACAGCAGCGCAGCGCACAGCCCCTCGGTGCTGCTGTAATTATTCAATGGAATTTGGGCACGATTCAGGAGGCAATGGGCTGTGGCAGCTCAGCTCCTCTGCTGGGATTTTGTTGCTCTTCCTGCCTTGCTGATGCTGCTCGGTGGCGTGCAGGGCTTTGGGGGAGCAGGCTGGGGAACAAACTCGGCAATCTTCAGTGCTCTGGGGAACGGGGGAGGTCCTCACCCACCCTCCTTCACCCTCCCCACTCGGTGAGGTTCCAATTCTCAGATTTAGAGCAGGTTCTGTCTCCCAGAGCAGAGGTGTGAGAAAGCCCATCTTCTTCCTTTGATTAATGCTAATAGGATTTGTGGCCGTAAAGCACCACGCAGGGAGCTGAGAGTCTGTGCCAACACAATTTTTTTAATCTTCTGTTGCTTTATATATTACCTTTCATAAGCAGTCAACAGAATTCATTCTGCACAGTTGAATGAATMGACACCAGCAGGGGGTGAGAAGGTGTCTTCATCAAATGGGAGTAATTTAGTGACACATGTAACCAGCTCTGTGCACCACGGAATGTGTTAATGATGCAGAGCCTGTCAGCCCTGGGCCATCMGCTGAAATCAGGCCCAAGCTGGCAAAGATCAACACTCTTTGCTCTCTTGCTCGTACAGGACGTGGCGTGGAAGTAAATTTTCAAATCTGTCCCAGTGCCTGTTGGAGTGTGAGTTTTGTGGTGAGACATCAGGCTGCTTTGCTTCCTGCATGTGCTGTCTTAATCGAAAGGAGAAGTTTACAGTGGGATCCCCAAGCCAGTGAGATCCCTTRAAGGAGATTTCTTTCAGTGGGCTTTGTGCGCATTCCTTGCCAGTGCTTTAATCTAAGTGACCTTGTGAGTTGTATCCAGAGGGTGACTCAGTCCTGATATTAGAGGGTGCTGAAATTGGGATAACCATTCCTATTTTTCTTTAAAAAACACAGAGGTAATTGATGTGGAGATTATACCATCCTCAAGTCCCTGTTCTACTGTTGACATCCTCAAGTCCCTGTTCTACTGTTGACAAGTATAAAACTTCTGTTGCCTGTTCTGGAGTTTCCTTAGGTTTGTTGTTTATTTTTTTTGTTTGCTTTCCATTATTAACAAGATACCCTTGAAACAAAATATTCAAAAGTATTCAAAAAGTTGAATCTGCTGTAGGCATATGTTCAATTAAAAGCAATTTATCATTTCTGGCTGGAAAACTAGGAATTTCCAACCAATTTTTAGATATTTCCTAAGTTCCTACCTACCTTGAACTATMCTTAAATTGTCTTTAGGTGAAAGAAAGTAAATTGAAGCTAACAAATATCCCAGAGCTTTGTCATTTCAAAGCCTGGTCTTCCATGTCAGTTGTGATGTGCTGCCATTATTCAAGAGGCAGATTAGGCAATCATCTTAATAAAATGTGAATAAGATAAATGCAGAAATATCAGGTGCTGCTGGAGCATACTTCACTAAGCAAATTATTTGCAGTTACTATTAAGTAGCACGTAAGTCAATAGAGTACCTGAACAGAAGGTGGTGTATGTTGTTGTTCCAAGAAAATTTGGAGTAATTGCCTTTATTATTAAAATGGATGACTTTTTCTATATCTGGTGCTCCCTTCTCCTCTGCCTTTCTCCCTCCCTGTAGTAAATGCTATCTAATTTATAGTGGTATACCAAATTACTTGGCCATCCAGGATATATTTGCTGTGAGAGGTGTAAGTGAGAGTAAAGGAGGAGGAAATTCACCCTGTGGGGTTTTTTTTTTTTTTTTT